>CAXITT010000285.1:278486-294223 GCA_964033795.1 Lymnaea stagnalis
GGGTTGGTGGGGGTGGTCAAGAGGTGGGGAGGGCCAGGGGGGGTGGGGACGAGTGCGACGTGATGGTGAAGGGTTGGTGGGGGTGGTCAAGATGTGGGGATGGCCAAGGGGTGTGGGGACGAATACGACGTGATGGTGAAGGGTTGGTGGGGGTGGTCAAGATGTGGGGATGGCCAAGGGGTGTGCGACGATGGTGGCGTGGTGGTGATGGTGGTGTGGGGAAGTGGACGGGGTAGTCATCTATGAACCTGGCAGTTATTGACCCAACTCGTGACCCGTCACATGCGGTGCAACATGCACCTTGACAGGTGATCATATTGATGTGTTGTGGTACACAGTAGCCACAGTTGTTGATGGGTAACTATGGGGCCATTTATGTGACAGCTGATGGGTAACTATGGGGCCATCTGTGTGACAGGTGATGGGTAACTATGGGGCCATCGGTGTGACAGGTGATGGGTAACTATTGGGCCATCGGTGTGACAGGTGATGGGTAACTATGGTGCCATCGGTGTGACAGGTGATGGGTAACTATGGGGCCATTTGTGTGACAGGTGATGGGTAACTATGGGGCCATCGGTGTGACAGGTGATGGGTAACTATGGGGCCATCGGTGTGACAGGTGATGGGTAACTATGGGGCCATTTGTGTGACAGGTGATGGGTAACTATGGGGCCATCGGTGTGACAGGTGATGGGTAACTATGGGGCCATCGGTGTGACAGGTGATGGGTATGACAGGTGATGGGTAACTATGGGGCCATTTGTGTGACAGGTGATGGGTAACTATGGGGCCATCTGTGTGACAGGTGATGGGTAACTATGGGGCCATCTGTGTGACAGGTGATGGGTAACTATGGGGCCATCGGTGTGACAGGTGATGGGTTACTATGGGGCCATCTGTGTGACAGGTGATGGGTAACTATGGGGCCTTCTGTGTGACAGGTGATGGGTAACTATGGGGCCTTCTGTGTGACAGGTAATGGGTAACTATGGGGCCATCGGTGTGACAGGTGATGGGTAACTATGGGGCCATCTGTGTGACAGGGGATGGGTAACTATGGGGCCATCGGTGTGACAGGTGATGGGTTACTATGGGGCCATCTGTGTGACAGGTGATGGATAACTATGGGGCCTTCTGTGTGACAGGTGATGGGTAACTATGGGGCCTTCTGTGTGACAGGTAATGGGTAACTATGGGGCCATCGGTGTGACAGGTGATGGGTAACTATGGGGCCATCGGTGTGACAGGTGATGGGTAACTATGGGGCCATCGGTGTGACAGGTGATGGGAAACTATGGGGCCCTCTTTTTGACAGGTAATGGGTAACTATGGGGCCATCTGTGTATGTGCTCTAAGGTCTTTCATTGATCTATTGACGTCAGCGACTGGTGTACAATGTCACTAAGACTTAAGTGCCGGGCTGTGGACGGTACACAATGTATTCTAACCCCAGGTTAACGAATGTCAGGACATTATAGTTTTTTAAAAAACTTATTTATAACTCTCGTTTTGAATGTTTTTTTAACGCAGTGATAAAATCACTCTGCTATGATTTAATTTGGCGTTTGGATGGTTCACCACCACCGTCTTTTCCCGTCATTCCTTTATGTCTTGATCCGCCACTGGCCCCATATCAATCAGATCTGGAAGTCGGTCTGAGTCAAACCTGCGTGTCTGAAAGTCGTTCTCACACTACCCCCGCCCCCCCCCCACAACCCTTCCCCTGTTAGTTACACCACTATTTCGTACTAACGAAGTCATGTGTGCATCTGGTGTTATTTCCATGGCTGCTGTTGTCGCTTTGAGCGCTGCTTCACTGGGAGTTGAAGTCATGTGTGCATCTGGTGTTATTTCCATGGCTGCTGTTGTCGCTTTGAGCGCTGCTTCACTGGGAGTTGAAGTCATGAGTGCATCTGGTGTTATTTCAATGGCTGTTGTCGCTTTGAGCGCTGCTTCACTGGGAGTTGAAGTCATGTGTGCATCTGGTGTTATTTCCATGGCTGTTGTTGCTTTGAGCGCTGCTTCACTGGGAGTTGAAGTCATGTGTGCATCTGGTGTTATTTCCATGGCTGTTGTCGCTTTGAGCGCTGCTTCACTGGGAGTTGAAGTCATGTGTGCATCTGGTGTTATTTCCATGGCTGTTGTCGCTTTGAGCGCTGCTTCACTGGGAGTTGGCACCACCTGCAAAATAAGTTTGAGTAAAGATATTTAATAAATAATAAGATTAATAGTTCCCTGAGCGCTACGAGTTCCCTCCCTGCACGGCCCCATGACGTCACGACGACTCAGCTGAGGCGTGTAGTACATAACCCCCTTGTGTCTATGAAGATAAGTTTGGTTTTGTTGCATGCATACCATTAATCGCGTTGTGTTAAAGGGTAATCTAAACTGTGTTGTGTTAAACAGAAATGGTCTGGATGCACGTCACGTGTGTTCTTGGTGTATTTTAAGTTGATCTAAGCAGCCAGTCGTCGTGACGTCACTGAATGTGGGGGAGGGGGGGTTGAATGTCGATTCACAGATAAACATGGCCTTGAATTGAACTGCGAGGGCATTGGATGTCATGATTCCTATTGATAGAAAAGAGGGGCAGGGCAGAGATATTCGGGGAATTTGCCGACCCCCTCCCCCCCCCCCCCACACACACACACAGGACTCGCTCTAGCTCAGTGGTCCTCACTAAAAAAAAAAAAATGAAAGTGCCGGTTCACGGTCCCTCGTACATCTGGAGGCCGGTTCCTTGACCCAGAGCTATTGTTGAGGGCCGGACTGTAGTTTGAAAGAACTATGAACGACTTCCTGTGCCCACTGCACGTATCTAATTTGTAGTGGGACACAAAAATACAATTCTTAAAATCTTGAGCAAGATTAATAAACTTGAAGTTAATGGTATTGTTATGGGAACTGGGGATCTGAGTTTGCCTACATAGATGGACAATGTCCAGTCACTGGTACCTGTAGATTCGTGACAGTGTGATTACTGACGATCATTGTTCTGTGTATTGATTGAACTATGTGACCTGATTGTTCTGTGAACTTGTCAATGTTGTGTAACTGGACGTGGTGATTGGTTCTCTTAAATGTTTAAACTTAAATGTCTGAATATTGGTTGGAGAACTGGGGTGAGTTGTCATGGGATGTTGGCTATAAAAAGAATACGGCATAGTTGTTACACAGACCGCAGACTTTAGGTGGCTGTTATACTATTACAGTACCAGGGTGGCGTCGAGGCGTGCCGAGTTAGGGACCCCTGGTAGGCCGTATCAGGCCCACGGGCCGTAGTTTGTGGACCCCCACCCCCCTAGGCTTAAGTCGATTGCTACTACTCAACCCCTTATCGATGGCGTAGCATAACCCCCGAATCGATGGTGGAGCTGGTGGAGCTGGTGGAGGGTCGCCTCGGCTCGCGTTATAATTGATACAATCGCAAAGTGCATCTATTTTTGGAATGGTGGTCATTTCTTGGCATATTTTGGTAGTCTGTTGACATTTCTTGGCATATTTTGGTAGTCTGTTGACATTTCTTGGCATATTTTGGTAGTCTGTTGACATTTCTTGGCATATTTTGGTAGTCTGTTGACATTTCTTGGCATATTTTGGTAGTCTGTTGACATTTCTTGGCATATTTTGGTAGTCTGTTGACATTTCTTGGCATATTTTGGTAGTCTGTTGACATTTCTTGGCATATTTTGGTAGTCTGTTGACATTTCTTGGCATATTTTGGTAGTCTGTTGACATTTCTTGGCATATTTTGGTAGTCTGTTGACATTTCTTGGCATATTTTGGTAGTCTGTTGACATTTCTTGGCATATTTTGGTAGTCTGTTGACATTTCTTGGCATATTTTGGTAGTCTGTTGACATTTCTTGGCATATTTTGGTAGTCTGTTGACATTTCTTGGCATATTTTGGTAGTCTGTTGACATTTCTTGGCATATTTTGGTAGTCTGTTGACATTTCTTGGCATATTTTGGTAGTCTGTTGACATTTCTTGGCATATTTTGGTAGTCTGTTGACATTTCTTGGCATATTTTGGTAGTCTGTTGACATTTCTTGGCATATTTTGGTAGTCTGTTGACATTTCTTGGCATATTTTGGTAGTCTGTTGACATTTCTTGGCATATTTTGGTAGTCTGTTGACATTTCTTGGCATATTTTGGTAGTCTGTTGACATTTCTTGGCATATTTTGGTAGTCTGTTGACATTTCTTGGCATATTTTGGTAGTCTGTTGACATTTCTTGGCATATTTTGGTAGTCTGTTGACATTTCTTGGCATATTTTGGTAGTCTGTTGACATTTCTTGGCATATTTTGGTAGTCTGTTGACATTTCTTGGCATATTTTGGTAGTCTGTTGACATTTCTTGGCATATTTTGGTAGTCTGTTGACATTTCTTGGCATATTTTGGTAGTCTGTTGACATTTCTTGGCATATTTTGGTAGTCTGTTGACATTTCTTGGCATATTTTGGTAGTCTGTTGACATTTCTTGGCATATTTTGGTAGTCTGCTGACATTTCTTGGCATATTTTGGTAGTCTGTTGACATTTCTTGGCATATTTGGGTAGTCTGTTGACATTTCTTGGCATATTTGGGTAGTCTGTTGACATTTCTTGGCATATTTTGGAAGTCTGCTGACATTTCTTGGCATATTTTGGTAGTCTGCTGACATTTCTTGGCATATTTTGGTAGTCTGTTGACATTTCTTGGCATATTTGGGTAGTCTGTTGACATTTCTTGGCATATTTGGGTAGTCTGTTGACATTTCTTGGCATATTTGGGTAGTCTGTTGACATTTCTTGCGATGTTCCCAGTATCTCTAGTCTATCATACCCCATTTGCCATTCTATCCTATCCGCACATTCCATTTGACCCATTTGCAGTACCCGACCATACCCACCAAATACCCCGTGTTTTCACTAGGACACTCGAATACTACCGCGCCATATTTTGTTTGCACCCAGTCGCCTGTGACATAACCCATTAACCCCCAGGGCCGACCCAATTAGTTATTATTCTCACATGACATTCTCCTCCACGCCCTATGGCTTTTCGAATCAGTTACTCAATAATGCAACGGATGGCGGTTATTAGTCGGTCGGACGGTTTTATTTCTATTGGCTACCTGCTGGGCCATGGTATCATAGATGGTTCTATTTCTTATTGGCTACCTGCTGGTCCATGGTATCACAGATGGTTCTATTTCTTATTGGCTACCTGCTGGTCCATGGTATCACAGATGATTCTGTTTCGTATTGGCTACCAGCTGGTCCATGGTATCACAGATGGTTCTATTTCTTATTGGCTACCTGCTGGTCCATGGTATCACAGATGATTCTGTTTCTTATTGGGTACCTGCTGGTCCATGGTATCACAGATGGTTCTGTTTCGTATTGGCTACCTGCTGTGCCATGGTATCACAGATGATTCTATTTCTTATTGGCTACCTGCTGGTCCATGGTATCATAGATGATTATATTTCTTATTGGCTACCTGCTGGTCCATGGTATCACAGATGATTCTGTTTCTTATTGGGTAACTGCTGGTCCATGGTATCACAGATGATTCTGTTTCTTATTGGGTACCTGCTGGGCCATGGTATCACATATGATTATGTTTCTTATTGGCTACCTGCTGGGCCATGGTATCACATATGATTATGTTTCTTATTGGCTACCTGCTGTGCAATGGTATCACATATGATTATGTTTCTTATTGGCTACCTGCTGGATCATGGTATCACACATGATTCGGTTTTCTTATTGGCTACCTGCTGTGCCATGGTATCACATATGAATATGTTTCTTATTGGCTACCTGCTGGATCATGGTATCATATATGATTCGGTTTTCTTATTGGCTACCTGATGGGCCATGGTATCACACATGATTCGGTTTTTTTATTGGCTACCTGATGGGCCATGGTATCACATATGATTCGGTTTTCTTATTGGCTACCTGATGGGCCATGGTATCACATATGATTCGGTTTTCTTATTGGCTTCCTGATGGGCCATGGTATCACATATGATTCGGTTTTCTTATTGGCTTCCTGATGGGCCATGGTATCACATATGATTCGGTTTTCTTATTGGCTTCCTGATGGGCCATGGTATCACAGATGATTCGGTTTTCTTATTGGCTTCCTGATGGGCCATTGTATCACATATGATTCGGTTTTCTTATTGGCTTCCTGATGGGCCATGGTATCACATATGATTCGGTTTTCTTATTGGCTTCCTGATGGGCCATGGTATCACATATGATTCGGTTTTCTTATTGGCTACCTGATGGGCCATGGTATCACATATGATTCGGTTTTCTTATTGGCTTCCTGATGGGCCATGGTATCACATATGATTCGGTTTTCTTATTGGCTTCCTGATGGGCCATGGTATCACATATGATTCGGTTTTCTTATTGGCTTCCTGATGGGCCATGGTATCACATATGATTCGGTTTTCTTATTGGCTTCCTGATGGGCCATGGTATCACATATGATTCGGTTTTCTTATTGGCTTCCTGATGGGCCATTGTATCACATATGATTCGGTTTTCTTATTGGCTTCCTGATGGGCCATGGTATCACATATGATTCGGTTTTCTTATTGGCTTCCTGTTGGGCCATGGTATCACATATGATTCGGTTTTCTTATTGGCTTCCTGATGGGCCATGGTATCACATATGATTCGGTTTTCTTATTGGCTACCTGATGGGCCATGGTATCACATATGATTCGGTTCTTTTATTGGCTACCTGAAGGGCCATGGTAAGCCCGCAGATTAAAATCTTGTATGCACCGCTCAGACATGATTCCATTGTCGTATTGGTCTAAATATGATACGCACATTTCATTGCTAAAGAGGTCATATTTTATTTTAAATAATTTCTGTCTTGTTTAGAATCGCACATGATCACGGTCGTATCGACGTTACTTAAATATGAATCACGTATGAAGAGAGCTCTCGGCACTTGTATGTTACATAATACCAGAGTTCCATGCTGGTATGTACCATTATACGCGAGTCACATGGTATGTACTATACTATGTGCCCGTCCCATTGGTCACCCCCGGTACTTGGAAAGCTCGGCTGTGGGCATGGCTGGTGTGGACCATTACGTTGGATGCCTGAGTTTCATGCAGTACCTACAGGCTAGGTAGGCTTAAACCTAGGCCTCCAAGTATCTATGCGGCCTACAAGTTTAAGAACCAAGTTATAGTTATATCCTTCTCTCTTTAACCTTTCAAAACTAGATTGATGAAGACACATTTGATTGAGGATTTTATATTTCATTGTCTATTTAACAAATATGTATAAATAGATTTCCAAGTTCGCCGATCTATAAATTCTGACTTATTAAATAGCAAAGCACCAGTTGGTTAATTATGGCATTCATTAAAAATTATTTACTGTAGGTTAAATGTAATAGAGCAAGCCACGGCGACATTAAGTCACGGCGAGTCCCCGCAACTGTGCGGCTGCGAGGGGCCTTAGATAAATGAGGGGCCTTGGATAAATGAGGGGCCTTGGATAAATGAGGGGCCTTGGATAAATGAGGGGCCTTAGATAAATGAGGGGCCTTGGATAAATGGATAAATGAGGGACCTTGGATAAATGAGGGGCCTTGGATAAATGAGGCGCCTTGGATAAATGAGGCGCCTTGGATACATGAAGGGCCTTAGATAAATGAGGGGCCTTAGATAAATGAGGGGCCTTGGATAAATGAGGGGCCTTGGATAAATGAGGGGCCTTGGATAAATGAGGGGCCTTGGATAAATGAGGGGCCTTGGATAAATGAGGGGCCATGGATAAATGAGGGGCCTTGGATAAATGAGGGGCCTCGGATAAATGAGGGGCCTTTGATAAATGAGGGGCCTTGGATAAATGAGGGGCATTGGATAAATGAGGGGCCTTGGATAAATGAGGGGCCTTGGATAAATGAGGGGCCTTGGATAAATGAGGGGCCTTAGATAAATGAGGGGCCTTGGATAAATGAGGGGCCTTGGATAAATGAGGGGGCCCATTCAAATTTTAGGAATTTCTTTAAATTCACAGAAAATGAATTAAATTACAATAAATCCGTTAAATTACTACAAAATACTTAACATTAATAGAAAATACTTTAAATTACTAGAAAATACTTACAAGTAATAGAAAATGCTTTAAATTGATAAAGAATACTTTCATTTCTATTGAAAGAAAACTTCAAAGAGGCGCGAGAGGGGTTCTTGAGAAGACACGCGATGGCCCTGGATATTAAAGAACATGTTGACTAAACGACGGCCCCAGTAGAGATCATTTCTGAAGACGTTAGATGATCGTGTGTTCACCACTGACCTGAAGATTGACCAATTAAACTGATGTGGTCACTCATGCGACACATCGTCTTGGTCGTCTGGCAGGACCGGAAGGGTGGGGGGAGGGATATAACGAATTGATCTGTCAGGTCGTCTGACGCCCGTGTTGCCCGCGTGTGTCTACGGTATCTTAACAGATCTCGTAGGACACTGTCTCGTCGTAGGAACTCCCTATGAAACTGTCTCACGGTGGGAACTGCTTATGCACTTTGTTTAGAGGGAGAATTCATTATGAAACTGTCTCAAAGGGGGAACTGATTATGAAACTGTCTCATTGTGGTAGCTCTTTATGACACTGTCTTACATTGGAAGCTCCTAATGAAATGGTCTCGAAGGGGTTACTTATTATGAAACGGTCTCATTGTGGGAACTCATTATTATTGATCTGATGGCCACTTGTTGTGAACGGCATACGATCTGATGGCCACTTGTTGTGAACGGCATAAGATCTGATGACCACTCAACTGCCCAATTGAATTCAAATGTAATTCCCCACACCGTAAAGCTGAGATCATAATAACTGTAACGTACTGAAAAATCATGTATTAAAGTACTGACAAATCATGTATTAAAGTACTGACAAATCATGTATTAAAGTACTGAAAAATCATGTATTAAAGTAATGAAAAATCATGTTTTAAAGTACTGAAAAATCATGTATTAAAGTGCTGAAAAATCATGTATTAAAGTATTGACAAATCATGTATTAAAGTATTGATAAATCATGTATGAAAGTACTGAAAAATCATGTATTAAAGTACTGAAAAATCATGTATTAAAGTACTGACAAATCATGTATTAAATTACTGACAAATCTTGTATTAAAGTACTGAAAAATCATGTTTTAAAGTACTGAAGAATCATGTATTAAAGTACTGACAAATCATGTATGAAAGTACTGACAAATCATGTATTAAAGTACTGACAAATCATGTATTAAAGTATTGACAAATCATCGCTTGAAGTATTGACAAATCATGTATTAAAGCAGCGGTTCTCAACCTGTGGGTCACGACCCCTTTGGGAGTCGCGAGACCCTTTTCCAGGGGTCGCCTAAGACCATCAGAAAACATATGTTCTACAGTTATGAAGTAGCAACAAACAGTATTTTTGGCTTGGGGGTCGCCACAACATGAGGAACTGTATTTAAGGGTCGCAGCATTGGGAAGATTGAGAAACACTGTATTAAAGTATTGACAAATCATGTATTAACTATAACTGACTGCGTGCTATTTTGAATGAGATCATCTCAGTCCACTATTCGCACGTGTCATCAAACAATGAGGGCTGACTTAGCAAGAACCGAGTTCCCTTTTGTAATCATAACGTTATAGAGAGACTTGACTTTTTTTCTGTTAGCTAAAGACAGGACGGGGGTTGGGGGGGGGGGGGGTNGGAAGATTGAGAAACACTGTATTAAAGTATTGACAAATCATGTATTAACTATAACTGACTGCGTGCTATTTTGAATGAGATCATCTCAGTCCACTATTCGCACGTGTCATCAAACAATGAGGGCTGACTTAGCAAGAACCGAGTTCCCTTTTGTAATCATAACGTTATAGAGAGACTTGACTTTTTTTCTGTTAGCTAAAGACAGGACGGGGGTTGGGGGGGGGGGTTGGAGGGGAGGTTAATTAGGTCTCGCCAATCAATCAATAATTGACTGGGCGGCAATAGTGATTGCCATAATGCATCACTTAATCGATAGCTCTCGTCCAATGTGTGTGTGTGTGTTGGCAGTTGGGGTTAGGATCCGGTGTGTAGAGTACTACTTCAGGAGCCGCCTGTGAACTACACATCTGGGCGTCAACTCATCTCTATGACAACACATCTCTTCACCAGCACATCTATGCGCCAACACACATTTATACACCAACACATCTCTGCGTCAACACATTAGATCAACAATGAACAATTCCCGTCTTGCAGCATTAGATCAACAGTGAACAATTCCTGTCTTGCAGCATTAGATCAACAGTGAACAATTCCTGTCTTGCAGCATTAGATCAACAGTGAATAATTCCTGTCTTGTAGCATTAGATCAACAGTGAACAATTCCTGTCTTGTAG
This sequence comes from Lymnaea stagnalis, assembly GCA_964033795.1. NCBI lineage: Eukaryota > Metazoa > Mollusca > Gastropoda > Lymnaeidae > Lymnaea > Lymnaea stagnalis. The sequence goes on from CAXITT010000285.1 coordinate 288,917, forward strand.
CATTAGATCAACAGTGAACAATTCCTGTCTTGTAGCATTAGATCAACAGTGAACAATTCCTGTCTTGCAGCATTTGATCAACAGTGAACAATCCCCACTTCGCGGCATTAGATCAACAGTGAACAATTCCCGTCTTGTAGCATTAGATCAACAGTGAACAATTCCTGTCTTGTAGCATTAGATCAACAGTGAACAATTCCTGTCTTGCAGCATTAGATCAACAGTGAACAATTCCTGTCTTGCAGCATTAGATCAACAGTGAACAATTCCTGTCTTGCAGCATTAGATCAACAGTGAACAATTCCTGTCTTGCAGCATTAGATCAACAGTGAACAATTCCTGTCTTGCAGCATTAGATCAACAGTGAACAATTCCTGTCTTGCAGCATTAGATCAACAGTGAACAATTCCTGTCTTGCAGCATTAGATCAACAGTGAACAATTCCTGTCTTGCAGCATTAGATCAACAGTGAACAATTCCTGTCTTGCAGCATTAGATCAACAGTGAACAATTCCTGTCTTGTAGCATTAGATCAACAGTGAACAATTCCAGTCTTGCAGCATTAGATCAACAGTGAACAATTCCTGTCTTGCAGCATTTGATCAACAGTGAACAATCCCCACTTCGCGGCATTAGATCAACAGTGAACAATTCCCGTCTTGTAGCATTAGATCAACAGTGAACAATTCCTGTCTTGTAGCATTAGATCAACAGTGAACAATTCCTGTCTTGCAGCATTAGATCAACAGTGAACAATTCCTGTCTTGCAGCATTAGATCAACAGTGAACAATTCCTGTCTTGCAGCATTAGATCAACAGTGAACAATTCCTGTCTTGTAGCATTAGATCAACAGTGAACAATTCCAGTCTTGCAGCATTAGATCAACAGTGAACAATTCCTGTCTTGTAGCATTAGATCAACAGTGAACAATTCCTGTCTTGCAGCATTAGATCCACAGTGAACAATTCCTGTCTTGCAGCATTAGATCAACAGTGAACAATTCCTGTCTTGCAGCATTTGATCAACAGTGAACAATCCCCACTTCGCGGCATTAAATCAACAGTGAACAATTCCTGTCTTGCAGCATTAGATCAACAGTGAACAATTCCTGTCTTGTAGCATTAGATCAACAGTGAACAATTCCTGTCTTGCAGCATTAGATCAACAGTGAACAATCCCCACTTCGCGGCATTAGATCAACAGTGAACAGTTCCCGTCTTGTAGCATTAGATCAACAGTGAACAATTCCTGTCTTGCAGCATTAGATCAACAGTGAACAATTCCTGTCTTGCAGCATTAGATCAACAGTGAACAATTCCTGTCTTGCAGCATTTGATCAACAGTGAACAATCCCCACTTCGCGGCATTAGATCAACAGTGAACAATTCCCGTCTTGTAGCATTAGATCAACAGTGAACAATTCCTGTCTTGTAGCATTAGATCAACAGTGAACAATTCCTGTCTTGCAGCATTAGATCAACAGTGAACAATTCCTGTCTTGCAGCATTAGATCAACAGTGAACAATTCCTGTCTTGCAGCATTAGATCAACAGTGAACAATTCCTGTCTTGCAGCATTAGATCAACAGTGAACAATTCCTGTCTTGCAGCATTAGATCAACAGTGAACAATTCCTGTCTTGCAGCATTAGATCAACAGTGAACAATTCCTGTCTTGCAGCATTAGATCAACAGTGAACAATTCCTGTCTTGCAGCATTAGATCAACAGTGAACAATTCCTGTCTTGCAGCATTAGATCAACAGTGAACAATTCCTGTCTTGTAGCATTAGATCAACAGTGAACAATTCCAGTCTTGCAGCATTAGATCAACAGTGAACAATTCCTGTCTTGCAGCATTAGATCAACAGTGAACAATTCCTGTCTTGTAGCATTAGATCAACAGTGAACAATTCCAGTCTTGCAGCATTAGATCAACAGTGAACAATTCCTGTCTTGCAGCATTTGATCAACAGTGAACAATCCCCACTTCGCGGCATTAGATCAACAGTGAACAATTCCTGTCTTGCAGCATTAGATCAACAGTGAACAATTCCCGTTTTGCAGCATTAGATCAACAGTGAACAATTCCCGTCTTGCAGCATTAGATCAACAGTGAACAATCCCCACTTCGCGGCATTAGATCAACAGTGAACAATTCCCGTCTTGCAGCATTAGATCAACAGTGAACAGTTCCTGTCTTGCAGCATTAGATCAACAGTGAACAATTCCCGTCATGCAGCATTAGATCAACAGTGAACAATACCCGCATCCTGTCTCGCAGCATTAGAACAACAGTGAACATTTCCTGTCTCGCACCATTAGATCAACAGTGAACAATACCCGCATCCTGTCTCGCAGCATTAGAACAACAGTGAACATTTCCTGTCTTGCACCATTAGATCAACAGTGAACAATACCCGCATCCTGTCTCGCAGCATTAGAACAACAGTGAACATTTCCTGTCTCGCACCATTAGATCAACAGTGAACAATTCCTGTCTCGCTGTATAAGATGAACAACGCACATTTCCCGTTTCTATGTATTAGATCAACAATGGCCCTATCCCGTCTCGCAGCATTAGATCAACAATGGCCCTATCCCGTCTTGCTGTATTGCGTCACAAGTCAAGAAAGCCAGGAATGTAAGCGCCCGGTTGTCTTGGTGGTTTCAGCGTGTGTCCTTATAGCTAGAACCTCAAACCGGTTTACAAGATTTCTAGAGCCGACAACTGGTTTGCCGAGAAAACAGTTCTAGTTTATTACCTAACCCAAACCAACCTAAACCTAAGTTGTCACCTAACCGAACCCAACCCTAACCTACATTATAATCTAACTGAACCCAACCTTAACCTACGATGTTACCTAACCGAACCCAAACTAAATCTAAGTTCTTACCTAACCGAACCCAACCTAAACCTAAGTTGTTACCTAACCGAACCCAAAATAAACCTAAGTTGTTACCTAACCGAACCCAACCTAAACCTAAGTTGTTACCTAACCGAACCCAAACTAAACCTACGATGTTACCTAACCGAACCCAACCTAAACCTAAGTTGTTACCTAACCGAACCCAACCTAAACCTACGATGTTACTTAACTGAACCCAACCTAAACCGAAGTTGTTACCGAATCCTAATCAGAACTTGAAAAGGGGGCCTCGATTTCCATCCCACTTTGAGAGCCCCCGATCTGAAACGCTATTCCAAGCGTTCTGTTATAAAAGCCCAGAGAAAGCTTGTCCAGCTTTTGTTGTCATGTGAATGGGGCACAGGATTTCATTGGTCGTAAACATCCGTTTGGGAATGTATCGATCCCAGAATTGTTTGTACAAGTGGGTCATAGAGACGAAAGATCTTATTATAGAGGAGAGAATAGTTTGATATAGAGGGACGAAATCTAGAGAAGAAATAGCATTTACAGAGGAGAAAGATATTGTTATAGATCTTGTTAAATAGCAGACCTGCACAAAATATGGCCCGAGGGCCGCATAAGCCCCCCCCCCCAGCACCCACTTTGCGCCCCGTTAAGTGAAATGACGAAATATTCTTTAATCTTATTACTTTCTTAATAGCTCCCCCCCCCCGTCCTATTTTTCTTTTTGCCCACACACTTTTTTCATAAAGTTGTACGGCCCACCCTTACCTTTTGAGCTGGGCCGGGGCCTGTGATATTGGATAGATGATAAAGATCTTGCTATAGATAACTGTTTATTTAAGAGGAGAATGGTATGGCATAGAGGAGAGCCATATTGCTAGAGAGGATAAAGATCTTGCAAAACAAAATATATATCTTGATATAGAGGTACATGATCTTGTTAAAGAGAAGAACAACTATTTTACGAAGTAGAAATATCTTTGTATATATAAGTAAGATCTTGTTATAGAGGAGAAATAATTTATTGTAGAAGAGGAAGATCTTGGTATACAGAGAACGACTTTATTTTATAGAAAAGAAGATCTTGTTGTAAATAGAAAGGTCTTGTTGCAAAGGAAGTCGATCTTTTAATGCTGACCTCTTTAAGGTTGGCAATACAGATGTGGATCTTTAAACCATCTTATTAATCTGATGATGGCTCAGCTTAGATCCACTCACCACAGATACCACACGAGTGAAATATAGGCCATCCACTGTTTGGGGTGGGTGTGGGGGCCACGTGGGGAGTGGGGGCTATGTGGGGGGGGGTGGGGGCTACAGTCCGGTCCTGCCATCCAGTGTGGGATCCTTGCTCCGTCATGCCTCGGTGCTCTATGATATATTGATTTTAATTTTTTTTTCCTCGGCCAATCTTATCATATTATCAATGAACATAAAATCTTTAAAAAAATGAGAGTTGGGGTTGAAAATTAAAAAAAAAAAATTCAACAGGGGTGGGGAGGAAGGGGGAGGATGGGGGGTTCATAATCTGACATTTGCTGAGGGTGGACTCCGACATTGGGGGCTCTCTACCATGTGACTCGGGCGTCTTCTGTTGATCAGCCTGAGGGCCGCACCACTCATTAAAGAGATCCGAGAATGCTGGAGGTTGCTCCTGGAAACTCGGCTCGAGTCTCCGTGCTGAGGAGTGACCGAATGAGGAGTGACCGAATGGACAGTTGAAACATATGGACAGTTGAAACATATGGACAGTTGAAACATATGTACTGTTGAAACATGTGGACAGTTGAAACGTATGGACAGTTGAAACGTATGGACAGTTGAAACATGTGGACAGTTGAAACATGTGGACAGTTGAAACATGTGGACAGTTGAAACATATGGACAGTTGAAACATATGGACAGTTGAAACATATGGACAGTTGAAACCTATGGACAGTTGAAACATATGCACATTTGAAACATATGGACAGTTGAAAAATATGGACAGTTGAAACATATGGACAATTTAAAATATGGACAGTTGAAACCTATGGACACTTGAAACATATGGACAGTTGAAGCATATGGACAGTTGAAGCATATGGACAGTTGAAACATATGGACAGGAAACATATGTACAGTTGAAAGGTTTTTGTGGGACTAAAATAAGTTGACTAAAAATGTGCGTACATTTAAATAACATTTGAATAGCTGTACTTGTGGCTGATGGCTAAACTAATACAAGAAGCCACCTGACCTTTAAAACAACAACATCTTCTGGGGTCCTAGGGTGTAGGCCAGAACAATTTTTCTTTCACGTGACATTGATGTCAACTTTGTCCCAACCCCCCCCCCCCCAAAAAATGGGAATTTGGGGAGAAACAAAATCCGGGGAAAAAAACTAAATCAGGGGAAAAACCTTTTTTAAAAGCAAAAAAACAATGAATGAAA
>CAXITT010000285.1:294635-328832 GCA_964033795.1 Lymnaea stagnalis
CCACTGATGGTGAGGCATGCTTACATCCCTTGTATATCCACTGATGGTGAGGCATGCTTACAACCCTTGTATATCCACTGATGGTGAGGCATGCTTACATCCCTTGTATATCCACTGATGGTGAGGCATGGTTACATCCCTTGTATACCCACTGATGGTGAGGCATGGTTACATCCCTTGGATATCCACTGATGGTGAGGCATGGTTACATCCCTTGTATATCCACTGATGGTGAGGCATGGTTACATCCCTTGTATAGCCACTGATGGTGATACATGTTTGCGTCCATTTTATATTTACTGTTGGTGATCCATTGATAGATCTTTTAACTTTTATATTCACTGCTGGTGAGGCATGGTTACATCCCTTGTATATCCACTGATGGTGAGGCATGCTTACATCCCTTGTATATCCACTGATGGTGAGGCATGCTTACAACCCTTGTATATCCACTGATGGTGAGGCATGCTTACATCCCTTGTATACCCACTGATGGTGAGGCATGGTTACATCCCTTGTATACCCACTGATGGTGAGGCATGCTTACAACCCTTGTATATCCACTGATGGTGAGGCATGCTTACATCCCTTGTATACCCACTGATGGTGAGGCATGCTTACAACCCTTGTATATCCACTGATGGTAGGGCATGCTTACATCCTTGTATATCCACTGATGGTGAGGCATGGTTACATCCCTTGTATATCCACTGATGGTGAGGCATGCTTACATCCCCTGTATATCCACTGATGGTGAGGCATGCTTACATCCCTTGTATATCCACTGATGGTGAGGCATGGTTACATCCCTTGTATATCCACTGATGGTGAGGCATGGTTACATCCCTTGTATAGCCACTGATGGTGATACATGTTTGCGTCCATTTTATATTTACTGTTGGTGATCCATTGATAGATCTTTTAACTTTTATATTCACTGCTGGTGAGGCATGGTTACATCTCTTGCATATTCACTGCTGGTGATACATTGGTACATCTCTTGAATATTCGCTATTGGTGATTCAGTGGTACATCACCTCTGTATTTACTGCTGGTGATTCATTGGTACATCACTTGAATATTCGCTATGGTGATTCATTGGTACATCTCTTGAATATACGGTAACAAGTAACTTTGATGTAGGCTGTAATCCATTTGTACTTTTAAACGATAAGTGACTTAAGTCAGGTCAGTTATGACGGATCTTTTACTTTATTTTTCCTTTACTATAAATAGAAAAAAGGTCCTACAAATGTGCTATGAGAATGCTCTTTAATTGTATGTTAACCCACCCCCCATCCCCCCGACAAAATTTTTTCGCGCGCTCAAGTTGTGAACCCGTGCTTCCAATCTCTCACAACTGTGATGATGATGTTGATGATGATGTTTATCTTGTGATTGAACCATCATGTCGGTGTATTGACTCGCTCTCCCAGCACCTCGCCCTGTCCAGAACAGACAGCCAAGTAGATCCAGATATGATAGCATACTATCGGGATATGGGCGGGGAGAACTTCCAGAAGATACATTATCCCAATACTATTGATGGTGAGACATTCAGCACCGGCTGTTTGCAACAACAGCGGTGTAATTGAGGCTGTTTTGACACATGCGACAGGGTCTGGGGGGGGATAAATCGTCCTCTGTAGGGTGGGGTGTGCTTGCAACAACAGCGGTGTAATTGAGGCTGTTTTGACACATGCGACAGGGTCTGGGGGGGGGGTGAATCTGTGGGGGGGGGGGGGGCGCTAAGGGGTCAGGGGTTCTCAGTCTATCATGTTCATGGCGCCACCTAGTTGTGGAATCGTGGGATTGATGAGAGATGACTTTTAGACGATGTGGACTCAGTAGAAACATATGGAATGTTTGTAGCTAAAATGTACGTTTTCCCAGTGCGATATTGTATTTTTGTAAGCTGAAATTTACACGTTCACAATGTGATATGGAATTTTCGTAAGCTGAAATGTACATATTCCCAGTGTGATATTGACTTTTTTGTAAGCTCGACTATTTTATAATCGATCAAAATTGAGTTTTTGTTTACATGTTTTTGACCTAGATTGTAGTTTCCTTCTTTCAAAAATAAATAAAATAAAAATGTATTGATTAGATTTCCTTTTTTATTTTCAGCCAAGGATTCTCAATGGATTAAGTGTCACCTCAATGGCTACTGCTTCTTCCTGGTGAACCTGAGCCACATATGTCCTTAATCATGACCTTGTGGTGTCCTTGACCTTTATTCACCAAGGACGTATCCAGACTACGGGTTGTTCCGCTTCCTTGAACAATGGGATTAAAAGATTTCCTGGTGTCTACAAGGGCTGGACAGGTGAGTTTGTGGAACTGTTTTATCTATGTCTTGGACAGTTGAGTTTGTGAAACTGGTTTACCTGTGCCTTCGACAGGTAAGTTGTTATATCAGTTTACCTGTGTCTTGGACAGGTGAGTCGGTATAGCAGTTTTAACTGTCTCTTGAACAGCATATTTCTTATAGCAGATTTAACCTTGTTTTAGACACGTGAGTTGTTTTTTTTAATGTTTTACCTGTCTCTTTGACAGGTGAGTAGTTTTTATCTGTTTTACCTGTATCCTGTCGTTCACCTGTTAGTGACTGCTGGCTTTAGAGTAAGGATGTTAAGCGAAAACATTTTTTTTTTCTCTCCTGTTTTCCGTAACTGATGTTGATTTTCGGTAACTGATGTTGATTTTTGGTAACTGATGTTGATTTTTGGTAACTGATGTTGATTTTTGGTAACTGATGTTGATTTTTGGTAACTGATGTTGATTTTTGATAACTGATGTTGATTTTTGGTAACTGATGTTGATTTTTGGTAACTGATGTTGATTTTTGGTAACTGATGTTGATTTTCGGTAACTGATGTTGATTTTCGGTAACTGATGTTGATTTTCGGTAACTGATGTTGATTTTCGGTAACTGATGTTGATTTTCGGTAACTGATGTTGATTTTTGATATCCGGATACAGACATTTCTTCTTTATGATAATTACAAAAAAAGCAACAGAGTTTTAATATTTTAAAAATAAACAGAGTGATACACTAAGAGTAAATGTACACAATGGTTACCGGAAATTTGATTGAAAGAATCTTCGTCGACGGAAAATTGATGGACGGAAATTTCTTTCGATCAAATTCCCGGATTGCAGCTTACAAGAGTTGCAGGCATCACGTGACTAACCGTACGGCACGCTCCAAACAGCTGAACTCCGTGAAGGTCACGTCCAATGATAAATGACCGCCCGGTTTAAACACTGTATATGTCTTACCAGATCGTATTGTTTTAACACGTGTGTCATCTACTGACACTTCACAGTTTGGAGTAAGAACACAGGTTAGCATCACAGAACATAGGCGGTGGTAAGAGGGTAAGGAGTGTGGGGGGCGGGGGGGGGCTGTCCTCCCTGGGTGTCACTTTTTTCTTTATATGGGAGGGCGGCATTTTGGATATATATATATTTTTTTTTTTCATTTAAAGGTGGCGAAAATCCTGGGCGTCACTTTCTCTTTTATATGGAGGGGCTGAATTGTGGCTCTTTGTTCGTGTAGGGGTGGCAAGAAACGTGGACCGTCCCCGTCGTCACTTAGGCTAGCTACGCCACTGATGATAATATGAATATTGTATTTGATATACAACACATGTGGTTCAAGTGAGAAGTCAGCTCACTAAATAACATAGAACTCTTATGGTAATCAAGATTACAGCTGGTCGTATGAACACGTCTGTTGTCATGGTAACACATAACTAACAACAGGCTATCCATGCGGTTTGATGCGACTAATACCACACGCTGCCCTGAGGTTTGGTGTGGCAACTACCACACGCAGTCCCTATGGTTTAGTATGGCAACTACCACACGCTGTCCTTATGGTTTGGTGTGGCAACTACCACACGCTGTCCCAATGGTTTGGTGTGGCAACTACCACATGCTGTCCCTGGGGTTTGGTGGGGCAACTACCACACGCTCTCCTATGGTTTGGTGTGGCAACTACCACACGCTGTCCCTATGGTTTGGTGTGGCACCTGCCACACGCTGTCCCTATGGTTTGGTGTGGCAACTACCACACGCTGTCCCTATGGTTTGGTGTGGCAACTACCACACGCTGTCCCTATGGTTTGGTGTGGCAACTACCACACGCTGTCCCTATGGTTTGGTGTGGCAACTACCACACGCTGTCCCTATGGTTTGGTGTGGCAACTACCACACGCTGTCCCTATGGTTTGGTGTGGCAACTACCACACGCTGTCCCTATGGTTTGGTGTGGCAACTACCACACGCTGTCCCTGTGATTTGGTGTGGCAACTACCACACGGTTCCCCGTGGGTGTGATGTGGCGGGTCATGTGCTGGAAGCAAACTGTGATATCAAAAATCGTAAACGCGAGAAAGTGTCTTGTCATATCTAAAAATAGATGTCTACTTACTGACTTATAAAAGTATGTCAGAATACCAGCTTGCTTTGCAGACGGTTGAAATGCTTTGTAAAAACCGAAATCCGGTTTTAAACCGGTTTTATTAAACCGGTTTTATTAAACCGGAAACACGTTTGTCGAAAAATCCGGGTTCAGCATCCATATTTTCGGGCCTTGAGGCTAGTACTCAGCCGATGCCATAACCAGAGGTGGAGTGACGTGGTGTAAGGTTTTAATGTAGGGATATGTGCGTGCAAGTGGGTTATGAAAAAGTTATATGTGTGCTGGCGGGTAGGGAAAAGATATGTGTGTGCTGGTGGGTAGGGAAAAGATATGAGTGTGCTGGAGGGTAGGGAAAAGATATGTGTGTGCTGGTGGGTAGGGAAAAGATATGTGTGTGCTGGTGGGTTATGAAAAAGATATGTGTGTGCTGGTGGGTAGGGAAAAGATATGGGTGTGCTGGAGGGTAGGGAAAAGATATGTGTGTGCTGGTGGGTAGGGAAAAGATATGTGTGTGCTGGTGGGTTATGAAAAAGATATGTGTGTGCTGGTGGGTAGGGAAAAGATATGTGTGTGCTGGTGGGTTATGAAAAAGATATGTGTGTGCTGGTGTAGGGAAAAGATATGTGTGTGCTGGCGGGTAGGGAAAAGATATGTGTGTGCTGCTGGGTATGGAAAAGATATGTGTGTGCTGGCGGTTAGGGAAAGGTCACGCGGCCAGATACATGCATTAGTCGCTTGTACCTTGAACTACGGGAATTAGGGTCACTCGTTGTTTGACCACCCGGAGCGATGTCGTGGGGGGGGGGGTCATCACCTATGTGATAATTATGTTTTGGTGTTAGGAACCCGATGTGTATAAACTAACACAGTGAAAGTAAGGCTTGCTACTCAATATGTTAATGGCGTTTAACTCTAAATCAACAACCCTTTGTTTAACTCTAAATCAACAGCCCTTTGTTTAACTCTAAATCAACAGCCCTTTGTTTAACTCTAAATCAACAGCCCTTTGTTTAACTCTAAATCAACAGCCCTTTGTTTAACTCTAAATCAAAAGCCCTTTTTTTAAAACTCTAAATCAACAGCCCTTTACACAAAGTGCCCATTTGAGAACCCCTGCCCCACCATTTTGTTATCTAGGGATGTGTAAATTACCTCAATTATTCAGCACAAGAGTTGTCTGGCTGATTCTTTTCATTCGATCGGCAAATGTCATCGACATGCAGGGGGGGGGGGCATCGTTATGTCAATACAGGGGCACTAATCATGGGCGGCTCTAACTCCCGATCAGCAAATATCAACTTCATTCAGGTCATCATTAAGACAATAGTGGGTAACCATTCAGGGGCGTCTCTACACCCGACCAGAAAATGCCACCTTCATTCAGGGCATGATTAAGACAATATAGGGTAACCATTCTGGGGCGTCTCTACACCCGACCAGAAAATGCCACCTTCATTCAGGGCATGATTAAGACAATATAGGGTAACCATTCTGGGGCGTCTCTACACCCGACCAAAAAATGCCACCTTCATTCAGGGCATGATTAAGACAATATAGGGTAACCATTCAGGGGCGTCTCAACACCCGACCAGAAAATGCCACCTTCATTCAGGGCATGATTAAGACAATATAGGGTAACCATTCAGGGGCGTCTCCACACGCGACCAGAAAATGCCACCTTCATTCAGGGCATGATTAAGACAATATAGGGTAACCATTCAGGGGCGTCTCCACACGTGACCAGAAAATGCCACCTTCATTCAGGGCATGATTAAGACAATATAGGCTAACCATTCAGGGGCGTCTCCACACGCAACCAGAAAATGCCACCTTCATTCAGGGCATGATTAAGACAATATAGGGTAACCATTCAGGGGCGTCTCTACACGCGACCAGAAAATGCCACCTTCATTCAGGGCATGATTAAGTCAAAAGTGAGCAACTGTTCAGGGGCGCCGCTAACACTGGAGCGGGGTGGTGTGGCTGTAGCTGTAATATATCGGGAGTATAAAAAAGTTAACACATCATGACCGCTCTGTTTGATGACCCGAATACAAGAAATTTTTCACGTGGATAGTAAGGTCTAGGGACCTGGAGATGTTACTGTAACAGTGTGTCCAAGAACCTTGAGACGTTGATGTAACAGTGTGGTCAGGGACCTCGAGATGGTACTGTAACAGTATGTCCAAGGACCTTGAGACGTTGATGTAACAGTGTGGTCAGGGACCACGAGATGGTACTGTAACAGTGTGTCCAAGGACCTTGAGATGTTGATGTAACAGTGTGGCCAGGGACCTCGAGATGGTACTGTAACAGTGTGTCCAAGGACCTTGAGACGTTGAAGTAACAGTGTGCCCATGGATCTTGAGATGTTGCTATAACAGTGTGTCTAGGACATGGGGATGTTGCTGTAACAGTGTGTCTAGGACATCGAGATGTTGCTGTAACAGTGTGTCTAGGACATCGAGATGTTGCTGTAACAGTGTGTCTAGGACATCGAAATGTTGCTATATCAGTGTGTCTAAGACATTGAGATGTTGCTATAACAGTGTGTGTAGGACATCGAGATGTTGCTTTAACAGTGTGTCTAGGACATCGGGATGTTGCTATAACAGTGTGTATAGAACATCGAGATGTTGCTGCAACAGTGTGTCTAGGACATCGAGATGTTGCTATAACAGTGTCTAGGACATCGAGATGTTGCTAAAACAGTGTGTCTAAGACATCGAGATATCGCTATAACAACGTGTCTAGGACATCGATGTGTTGTTATATCAGTGTGTCTAGACATCGAGATGTTTACATAACAGTGTGTCTAAGACATCGATATGTCGCTATAACAGTGTGTATATGACATCGATGTGTTGTTATATCATTTTGTGTAGAACATCGATGTGTTGTTATATCAGTGTGTCTAGGACATCGAACTGTTGTTATATCAGTGTGTCTAAGACATTGAGATGTTGCTATAACAGTGTGTCTAGGACATCAATATGTTGCTAAATCAGTGTGTCTAGGTCATCGAGATGTTGCTATAACAGTGTGTGTAGAACTTCGAGATGTTGCTATAACAGTGTGTCTAGGACATCGATCTGTTGCTATATCAGTGTGTGTAGGGCATCGAGATGTTGCTTTAACAGTGCGCCTAGGACATCGGGATGTTGCTATATCAGTGTGTCTAGGACATCGAGATGTTGCTATAACAGTGTGTATAGAACATCGAGATGTTGCTATAACAGTGTGTCTAGGACATCGATATGTTGCTATAATAGTGTGTGTAGAACATCGATATGTTGCTAGAACAGTGTATCTAGGACATCGAGATGTTGCTATAATAGTGTGTCTAGGACATCGAGATGTTGCTAGAACAGTGTGTCTAGGACATCGAGATGTTGCTAGAACAGTGTGTCTAGGACATCGAGATGTTGCTAGAACAGTGTGTCTAGGACATCGAGATGTTGCTAGAACAGTGTGTCTAGGACATCGAGATGCTGCTGTAACAGGGTGTCTAGGACATCGAAATGTTGCTATATCAGTGTGTCTAAGACATCGAGATGTTGCTATATCAGTGTGTCTACGACATCGAGATGTTTATATAGCATTGTGCACGACGGAAACCTTAACTTTTGATAGTGTAGCAGTCAGCTGGCAATTACGTAGACATCAGTTGGTAGCTGTCACTGTCAGATGGCAGTCATTTATTAATCAGTAGGCAGTCAGTTGGTAGTCAGGTGGCAATCAATAGTGTTGCCTTCCCTCTCGTGACTCCCCCCCCCACCCAACCTCGCATGTAGCCGCCCCACCCTAACCCCCCTCACCATAAAATCAATAAACATTTCATATCTACATTGTTGCTGGAACAAAATAGCCGAGGCGATCGATATGGGAGTAATATTTGACATAGATATGAGGCAATCCGATGGACTTACAGCATACATCCAGCAACGAGTTGGCTTTGTGATGGCTTCCTTGACCTAGAGGTAATGCTGCTTGTTGGTGGTACGTGACCCATAGTTTGGTGCATGACTGGCCCTGCGACCCAAGTTGTGTTGGGTAGGAACATCCATTTAAACTTGACAATTATGATTGGTTAGTTTGACCCCGCGCCTTTGGGATGGTGTTGTGATGGAAGTACACGCCTTTGGGATGGTGTTGTGATGGAAGTACACGCCTTTGGGATGGTGTTGTGATGGAAGTACACGCCTTTGGGATGGTGTTGTGATGGAAGTACACGCCTTTGGGATGGTGTTGTGATAGATGTACACGCCATTGGGATGGTGTTGTGATGGAAGTACACGCCTTTGGGATGGTGTTGTGATGGATGTACACTCCTTTGGTATGGTGTTGTGATGGATGTACACTCCTTTGGGATGGTGTTGTGATGGATGTACACTCCTTTGGGATGGTGTTGTGATGGATGTACACACCATTGGGATGGTGTTGTGATGGAAGTACACGCCTTTGGGATGGTGTTGTGATGGATGTACACTCCTTTGGGATGGTGTTGTGATGGATGTACACTCCTTTGGGATGGTGTTGTGATGGAAGTACACGCCTTTGGGATGGTGTTGTGATGGAAGTACACTCCTTTGGGATTGTGTTGTGATGGATGTACACACCATTGGGATGGTGTTGTGATGGATGTACACGCCATTGGGATGGTGTTGTGATGGAAGTACACGCCTTTGGGATGGTGTTGTGATGGATGTACACGCCCTTAGGATGGTGTTGTGATGGAAGTGCACGCCTTTGGGATGGTGTTGTGATGGAAGTACACGCCTTTGGGATGATGTTGTGATGGAAGTACAGGCCTTTGGGATGGTGTTGTGAAGGAAGTACACGCCTTTGGAATGGTGTTGTGATGGAAGCACACGCCTTTGGGATCGTGTTGTGAAGGATGTACACTCCTTTGGGATCGTGTTGTGATGAGGATACGGGCAATTAAAAGGGCCTCGAGTAAACGGTCCGCCCTTGTGTTGTTCTCGTGCCAAAGTGGTCAGTCCTGTCCGTGTGTTGTTCTCGTGCCAAAGTGGTCAGTCCTGTCCGTGTGTTGTTGTCGTGCCAAAGTGGTCAGTCCTGTCCGTGTGTTGCTCTCCTGCCTATGTGGCCAGTCCTGTCCGTGTGTTGTTGTCCTGCCTATGTAGCCAGTCCCAGTCCGTGTGTTGCTCTCCTGCCTATGTGACCAGTCCTGTCCGTGTGTTGTTCTCCTGCCTATGTGGCCAGTCCTGTCCGTGTGTTGCTCTCCTGCCTATGTGACCAGTCCTGTCCGTGTGTTGTTCTCCTGCCTATGTGGCCAGTCCCAGTCCGTGTGTTGTTCTCGTGACAAAGTGACCAGTCCTGTCCATGTGTTAGTGATGCAAGGATCAATGAATAATGGTGTGTTGTTCTCGTGCCAAAGTGGCCAGTCCTGTCCGTGTGTTGTTCTCGTGCCAAAGTGGTCAGTCCTGTCCGTGTGTTGTTCTCCTGCCTATGTGGTCAGTCCTGTCCATGTGCTGTTCTCGTGCCAAAGTGACCAGTCCTGTCCGTGTGCTGTTCTCGTGCCAAAGTGGTCAGTCCTGTCCATGGGTTAGTGATGCAAGGACCAATGAATAATGGTGTGTTGCCTCAATGGTTTGAGAGCAGGGGCATATAACAAGGGTTTGCGCCATCCGGGGCGAGCACAGATTTCTGCCGCCCCTTTCCATGAAATATAATCTGCAGTAGGAAGAAAATGACGCCCTTCTTTAGAAAGAAACACAAAAATTGCCGTATGAGGCGTACCGCTACCCTCCGCACCCCCGTCCCCAGGCCACTGTTTGAGAACCCGTGACATCTTAGCTCACTAAGAATCCACGACCGAGCTAAACACATGTTACGGTGATGCGTTTCAAAAAATGTAACGAGAAAAAGATTTGAGAACACGTTACAGTAATAGGCTTGAAATGACTACGGCAACACTATAGTAGGAAAAAAAAAAGTGTTACAGTGAAAAGTGTAGAAGACCTGTTACGGTTACAACAGTAGGAACGTGTTGCAGTAACAAGAGTTGAAAGCACGTTGCAGTAAGAAGTGCTGGAAATATGTTAAGGTTACAAAGAGTCAATGCATGTTAAGGTTGGCAAGAGATGAAGATATGTTAATGTAACTAAAAGCTTAATTATGTTACGGTTCAAAGAGTTGAAACAGGTTATCGTGACACGAAACAGAAAAAAAGTGTTAACGTTCCAGGAGTTTGGGAATGTTACTGTAAGAAGAGTTGACAGCATGTAACAGTAACAAGAGCTGAGCATATGTTACGGTACAAAGATATCAAACATTTTATGGTTAAACAGTTGAGAACACTCACACTAGGGAAATGACAGCTGACTGGTGGATCACAATTGTAAACACTAGGGAAATGACAGCTGACTGGGGGATCACAATTGTAAACACTAGGGAAATGACAGCTGACTGGGGGGATCACAATTGTAAACACTAGGGAAATGACAGCTGACTGGTGGATCACAATTGTAAACACTAGGGAAATGACAGCTGACTGGGGGATCACAATTGTAAACACTAGGGAAATGACAGCTTACTGGGGGATCACAATTGTAAACACTAGGGAAATGACAGCTGACTGGGGGATCACAATTGTAAATACTAGGGAAATGACAGCTGACTGGGGGATCACAATTGTAAACACTAGGGAAATGACAGCTGACTGGGGGATCACAATTGTAAACACTAGGGAAATGACAGCTGACTGGGGGATCACAATTGTAAAAACTAGGGAAATGACAGCTGACTGGGGGATCACAATTGTAAAAAACTAGGGAAATACAGCTGACTGGGGGATCACAATTGTAAACACTAGGGAAATGACAGCTGACTGGGGGATCACAATTGTAAAAACTAGGGAAATGACAGCTGACTGGGGGATCACAATTGAAAAAACTAGGGAAATACAGCTGACTGGGGGATCACAATTGTAAACACTAGGGAAATGACAGCTGACTGGGGGATCACAATTGTAAACACTAGGGAAATGACAGCTGACTGGGGGATCACAATTGTAAACACTAGGGAAATGACAGCTGACTGGGGGATCACAATTGTAAACACTAGGGAAATGACAGCTGACTGGGGGATCACAATTGTAAACACTAGGGAAATGACAGCTGTCTGGTGGATCACAATTATAAACACTAGGGAAATGACAGCTGACTGGTGGATCACAATTGTAAACGCTAGGGAAATGACAGCTGACTGGTGGATCACAATTGTAAACAGCAGGGAAATGACAGCTGACTGGTGGATCACAATTGTAAACACGATGTTACCTGGCAATATTTATAGCCTCTGGCATATTGACTTATCTGTTCAAATTCACCATTGACAGCAGAATTGTAATGGCGAATTCAGCAGGATCAGCAAACATGTAATGGCACATACAGCTACTGTTGCAATTAAAGATAGTGTGATAAAGTGTCCTCCACATCCAACAGCATGGGAGTCACTGCATTCAGCCTTCTTTTGAGATCGATACTGCCAATATGGATCCCATTCTCCGTCCTATTTCTTGCCACCGTGTTTGTACGGCCGGGCACGGAAAGTGATGGCGCTGGAGTTGTTGTAGTCATTCACCGGTACGATTACCAAGTATTTACTCTTGTCATTCTATGTTTGAGACGCGCGGCTGCCCCACATTCTATTCTATGGCCACCAGAACGAACAATGACGTATGCCACCACTGGAGAGAGTAATGCTATTATTATACCATGCATGATGAGGTCTAGAACGTTACCTCAACCAAACCGACGTGCAATGTATTGATTGTTGCACCTTGTCGAACTTCTCAGTAGCTCACCTTTTGGGAACTGAGGACTGCCACCAATGGCTACCACCTTACACTGCCCCGGTTTGAGAAGCGCTGGCCTAGGGTGCATTTTGTTTGGGTTGCATAGATTTGTAAGTTCAGTTGACGTCACAGCACCACGTCACAGTACCACGTCACAGCACCATGTAACAGCACCACGTCATATCACTATTTGGTAGCACCGCGACACAGCACCAGACACATCACGAAACACAGCACGAGACACACCACCACGTCACAGCACCACGCCACAGCACCACGTCACAGTACCACGTCACAGCACCATGTAACAGCACCACGTCATAGCACTATGTGGTAGCACCGCGACACAGCACAAGACACATCACGAAACACAGCACGAGACACACCACCACGTCACAGCACCACGCCACATCACCATGCCACAACAGCAAGAGGCACAGCACCACGTCACAGCACGAGACACATCCTCATGACACAGCACCACGCCACATCACCATGCCACAACAGCACCACGTCATAGCACTATGTGGTAGCACCGTGACACAGCACGAGATACAGCACGAAACACAGCACGAGACACACCACCACGTCACAGCACCACGCCACATCACCATGCCACAACAGCAAGAGGCACAGCACCACGTCACAGCACCACGCCACATCACCATGCCACAACAGCACCACGTCATAGCACTATATGGTAGCACCGCGACACAGCACAAGACACATCACGAAACACAGCACGAGACACACCACCACGTCACAGCACCACGCCACATCACCATGCCACAACAGCAAGAGGCACAGCACCACGTCACAGCACGAGACACATCCTCATGACACAGCACCACGCCACATCACCATGCCACAACAGCAAGAGGCACAGCACCACGTCACAGCACGAGACACATCCTCATAACACAGCACTACGTCACAGCACCATGACATAGCACCATAACACAGCACTACGTCACAGCACGAGACAAACCACCACGTCACAGCCCGCGACACAGCACCGCATCACAGCTGGAAACACATCACCATGTCACAGCACCGTATCACAGCACCACAACATAGCACCGTAGCACATCACTATGCACAGCACCACCAAACAGAAGATTGTTGGGTCACATACGTTTTTTGTTTTTTTTTTACAGAATAAAACCCGAGACAGTCACATCGTAATAATGCCACTGCATAAACTGTTTAGTCTAGGCCTAATAAAACGTCTAGGAATTGGAAGTTCTAGGGTGATACAAAGTCTAGGCATTGTTAGTTCTAGGGTGATACAAAGTCTAGATCTTCTAGGCCTAGGGGAGATAATGGACTCCAAATCACATGACTCAGGAGACGTCCAATGCGATTAACAAAAATAAAAAACTGGTCACTCAACAAAGAACAATCCGCTGAATGCACTCAGTGAGCCTCTCATTGTCTTGGGACACACTTGACCAATAGGTCTCAGACAGAAGCCTTCTTGCTGTCAGGTAGCGCATGTTACAGGTGTCTCCTTTGAAAGAAAAATAGTTCACGTGATTACACTATTTGGAATGCCGACCAGATTTATCAATGGATCTCAACACGGCTCTGTTTGTGTTAGCATTCAGACATTCAATGTGTCAATTGTGTTTGTGTGTGTGTGTGATTGTGTGTGTCTCTTTAATTCGTTATCAACGGATCTCAACAAGACTGCCTATTTGTGTTATCATTCAGAATTCTATGTGTCGTTGTTTGTGTGTGTGTTAGTGTGTATCTGTGTGTGTGTGTGTGTGTTAGTGTCTGTCTGTGTGTCAGAATGTTAAGAATATTTGAAAAATAAAAGACAGCCGGTCCAAAACATGATTTTTTCAAAGACAGGTGGTCCAGCACATCATTCTGTCAAAGACAGGAGGGTCTCAAACATCTTTCTGTCAAAAGACAGAGAACTCATCATGCTGTCAAATACACCGGTATATAGAAACATAGAATAACATGGTAAAATATTAATCATTTCATAGGATACTGACTGGGGCAGTCATTAGAGCAATACAATAAAACACTCGCTTGTATAGAATACTTTAACTACTTATAGAATCTATATTACATGCTGTCCCTGGGGTTTGGTGTGGCAACTACCACATGCTGTCCCTGGGGTTTGGTGTGGCAACTACCACATGCTGTCCCTGTGGTTTGGTGTGTCTCTGTTTACGTGTGTGTGTGTTTGGGTGTCTGTGTGTGTGTTTCTATGATGTTGTAAACATTTGACAGGCGTTCCTACTCATTTAAAACACTGGCTTATATATTCTACTAAAACACTGGCTTCTATATCCAACTTAAAACTATAAAACACTGGCTTATATAGTCTACTTAAAACAATAAAACAATGGGTTTTATATTCTATTTCAAGCAATAGAACACTGGCTTATATATTATACTTAAAACTATGAAAATTTGGCTTATATATTATACTTAAAACTATAAAAATTTGGCTTATATATTATACTTAAAACTATAAAACACTGGCTTATATATTATACTTAAAACTATAAAACACTGGCTTATATATTATACATAAAACTATAAAAGACTGGCTTATATGTTATACATAAAACTATAAGACACTGGCTTATATATTATACATAAAACTATAAAACACTGGCTTATATATTATACTTACAACTATAAAACACTGGCTTATATATTATACTTAAAACTATAAAACACTGGCTTATATATTATACATAAAACTATAAAACACTGGCTTATATATTATACTTACAACTATAAAACACTGGCTTATATATTATACTTACAACTATAAAACACTGGCTTATATATTATACTTACAACTATAAAACACTGCCTTATATATTATACTTACAACTATAAAACACTGGCTTATATATTATACTTACAACTATAAAACACTGCCTTATATATTATACTTACAACTATAAAACACTGGCTTATACATTATACTTACAACTATAAAACACTGGCTTATATATTATACTTACAACTATAAAAAACTGCCTTATATATTATACTTACAACTATAAAACACTGCCTTATATATTATACTTACAACTATAAAACACTGGCTTATATATTATACTTACAACTATAAAACACTGGCTTATATATTATACTTACAACTATAAAACACTGGCTTATATATTATACTTACAACTATAAAACACTGGCTTATATATTATACTTACAACTATAAAACACTGGCTTATATAGCTACTCAGCAACCCAGATAAATATCAGCGTACAAAATGCCACAAGCCGATTTCTTTGTGAACATAATATCCCCAGTGGGGGTTTACACAAATAATTCTGCTGTACCGTGATCTAGATTGTATTCTTTTAACAGTGCACTGTTTGTAGGCCTTCAATAGTCCATTGTTTGTAGGCCTTCAATAGTCCATTGTTTGTAGGCCTTCAATAGTCCATTGTTTGTAGGCCTTCAATAGTCCATTGTTTGTAGGCCTTCAATAGTCCATTGCTTGTAGGCCTTCAATAGTCCATTGTTTGTAGGCCTTCAATAGTCCATTGTTTGTAGGCCTTCAATAGTCCATTGTTTGTAGGCCTTCAATAGTCCATTTTTTGTAAGCCTTCAATAGTCCATTGTTTGTAGGCCTTCAATAGTCCATTGTTTGTAGGCCTTCAATAGTCCATTGTTTGTAGGCCTTCAATAGTCCATTGCTTGCAGGATTTTCTTTCATCTCTTCCTATCTCTCTTTTCTTTTACTCTTATTCTTTTCTTTGAACTTTAGATAGGATACATTTATAGATAAATATAGAAAGTAAATTTAATTTATATTTATTTGAATTTTTTAAATATTTTTTTATTTGTTTGTTGTTTGCGTTGTTCTACCGACGAAGGCGTTTGCCGAAACCTTTTGATGTATATTATGTATAACTATTATTAAAACTCAACCTATATAGCTTTTTAAATGTGCACACTTTGTTGCGTCTCGTTAATTTAATTGAAGGATTCAACGCAGCCCACCCCCCGGTTATGATTGTATTCTCAAGGAATAGGCATGTCTTCATTAAATCACAAGTATTTGATACCAGCAGTCAAACCGTCAAGAATGACAGGTGACAGTCACTATAAATAGAACATGGTAGACAGGAGGTGTCTGTAGTAAAGGAAATTGTTCATCTCAACCAAATGAACTTAACTTATTTATGGTGAAATAGCTTCTGACTTTAAATTTGTAACCCTTCTGATGATGCTCATACTAAAGGAATTATTTGATACTAGGGCTTAAGCTTAACCGGGCGCCGTGTAACCCTTCTAATGATGCTCACACTAAAGGAATTATTTGATGCCAGGGCTTAAGCTTAACCGGGCGCCGTGTAACCCTTCTGAAGATGCTCATACTAAAGGAATTGGTTGATACAAGGGCTTAAGCTTAACCGGGCGCGTGTAACCCTTCTGATGATGCTCATACTAAAGGAATTGGTTGATACTAGGGCTTAAGCTTAACCGGGCGCCGTGTAACCCTTCTGATGATGCTCATACTAAAGGAATTGGTTGATACTAGGGCTTAAGCTTAACCGGGCGCCGTGTAACCCTTCTGATGACGCTCATACTAAAGGAATTGGTTGATACTAGGGCTTAAGCTTAATCGGGCGCCGTGTAACCCTTCTGATGATGCTCATACTAAAGGAATTGGTTGATACTAGGGCTTAAGCTTAACCGGTCGCCCTGTAACCCATCTGATGATGCTCATACTAAAGGAATTGGTTGATACTAGGGCTTAAGCTTAACCGGGCGCCGTTGTATTGTTCCCCCGGTTCGGGTGTCTTTGAGAAAATTCCCGGCGGATCTAAGGGTTACAACAGAAAAAAAAAAAAAAGAGTTCACTTTTGATTTTTCTATAATGTGCAACGAAATCTACTGAGAGTGCACTGCCTTCGTCAACCGTTTGTGTCAAGAAATAACCCACTGACGGGAACAGGCTGTTGCCGGATGCCAGAGTAGAGATGATGTCGTACGCATGAAGCTCGCCGTGTGACAGAGGGACACGAACAATGACGACACCGAATAATAGGAGTCTCCCCATTAAGGAAATAAAACAACCTATTGGATCGCGTTCAGTGGTCACGCATGAATAGCTCTGCTTGTCAGACCTTTATTTTGGTACTTCACTCGCTACTATTATTATAAAACGCTTGGAGGTGGGGGAGTGGCCGTTTTAAAAAGGAAGCAGGAGGAACCATAAGCCGATAATGTACCGTATATTCTTGCGAATAAGACGACCCCGGCGTCTAAGGCGACCCCAGACTTTTCCTGTTAAAATATCGGGTTTGGGCAGTATACCAACTTATAAGACGACCCAGAGTATAAGATGACCCCCGACTTTTCCTGTTAAAATATAGGGTTTGGGCTGCATATCAACTGATAACACGACCCCCAGCGTATACGATGACCCCCGACTTTTCCTGTTAAAATATAGGGTTTGAGGTGCATATCAACTTACAAGACGACCCCCGGCATATAAGATGACCCCCGACTTTTCCTGTTAAAATATAGGGTTTGGGCAGTATACCAACTTATAAGACGACCCCCAGCGTATAAGATGACCCACGACTTTTCCTGTTAAAATATAGGGTTTGGGCTGCATATCAACTTATAAGATGACCCCCGACTTTTCCTGTTAAAATATAGGGTTTAGGCTGCATATCAACTTATAAGACGACCCCCAGCGAATAAGATGACCCCCGACTTTTCCTGTTAAAATATAGGGTTTGGGCTGCATATCAACTTATAATACGACCCCCAGCGTATAAGATGACCCCCGACTTTTCCTGTTAAAATATAGGGTTTAGGCTGCATATCAACTTATAAGACGACCCCCAGCGTATAAGATGACCCCCGACTTTTTCTGTTAAAATATTGGGTTAGGGCTGTCTACCAGCTTATAAGACGACCCATAGCGTATAAGACGACCCCGGACTTTTGAAAAGATGTTCATAGGTTATAAAGTCGCCTTGTACGCCAGAAAAGACGGTAGACTACATTCGATATATTATATTACCTGTAGAACCCTGACTTGTTTATGTTTTACTTAACTGTTTCGATGACAGCTAAAGAAACTCATATTTTTCTGCAATTGGTTATTCACTTTCTGCCCGTCCGTAATGACCAACCTTCTTATCATTAAATTGAACGCATTTCACAAATCACGTGATATGTATGTGACGTAAGAAGAATAGCTGTATAAAACTAAACTTGTTAATAAGCATGGGCTCTTTTGAAAACAATTATGGGGAAGGTATTTAAAAAAAATAATAATAATACTTTTTTAATGGCCTTGACCTACACACGATGGGGAAAGTAACGACACAATTCTATTTTCTAATCGCAATTCATAATTCTCAAGGTTTGTGTATATGACTGTAATGATGTGTTCCCTACGCGCGCAAAATAAAGTTCCAAGAATCTAGAACTGATCATTGGGATTCCTATCAAGTGCGTTGCGTGAATGGATGTTTGGTCAGCTAACTTAGCAGATGGGAAGTTCACCCATTGCCGCCGTCATTGTTTGGTGGGTTCATTACAGTTTTGAATCATCCCACTGAATCCTATTGTTTTTTTTTTAAATGTACGGAAACTATTGCTCATTGCACCTATATAAGGGGATTAAACAGACACCGGGCACAAGAGTAACCGGGCGCGTTGATAACCGAGCAATATGGCAACCGGTCGAGCCGGGCACAATGGCAACCGGGTACAATTGCAACCGGTCACGCCGGGCACAATGGCAACCGGTCATGCCGGGCACAATGGCAACCGGTCACACCGGGCACAATGACAACCGGTCTCGCCGGGCACAATGGCAACCGGGCACAACGGCAACCGGTCGCGCCGGGCACATTGGCAACCGATCGTGCCGAGCACAAATGGCAACAGGGCACAAGGGTATCCGGGCACAAGAGTAACCGGGCACAATGGTAATCGGGCACAATGGCAACCGGTCATGCCGGTCATAATGGCAACCGGTCACACCGGGCACAATGACAACCGGGCACAACGGCAACCGGTCGCGCCGAGCACAAATGGCAACAGGGGACAAGGGTATCCGGGCACAAGAGTAACATGGCAACCGGTCATGCCGGTCATAATGGCAACCGGTCACACCGGGCACAATGACAACCGGGCACAACGGCAACCGGTCGCGCCGAGCACAAATGGCAACAGGGTACAAGGGTATCCGGGCACAAGAGTAACCGGGCACAATGGTAACCGGGCACAAGGGTAACCGGGCACGCCGGTCACAAGGGTAACCGGGCACGCCGTCCCATGATGCCTGTCTTCTTTGTGAACGGTTGACATCCATGGGACACAGTTGATCTGATGTCAAGTTCTGAAGGAAATTCAATAAAGGCTCTGATGGGCTGGCCGCCCCGATGTTGACATTTGATTGGTCCACTCTCGACCCGGCCTTCTAACGCCATTGATTAACCTTTGTAATAACCAACCTAACCACTTCTAACCACTCCTAACCATCTATTTCATCCACAGAGCGACCTTCAGTCCCGGCTGAAGATCCACATCGTCATTGGCAATGAATCGTGTGACCTTGACTCGACCGTCTGCGCCATCACTTATGCCTACTTCCTGCACAAGGTCAGTGGTTCTCACATTCTTGTTTAGAGGGCAATAAAAATAGTTTTTATTTATTATTATTTTTATTTACAAAAATACTTCATCTCTAAGACTATAACGTATCGTTTAAGACTGTAGCTGTAATGTGTTCCTATAAGATAGTTGATTATCCTTTTATATCATGCCCTTGAAGTATCCCTTGTATCCAGTTGACCGGCGGCTTTTTCAGGTCCTTTTTTCATGCCCCTCATCAATATTTATTTATTGATGGAAATATTTGGTCATCCTTTATTCGGTTTACGGAATTGATTATATCTTGAAGTCAAAGAGAGGGGAGGGATGGGTTGGTGAAGGTTGGGGGGGGGGGTTAGACCCCCCCTCCCCCTTTTCCCAATCTCTATTATTTCCAATGCATTAGGAGATGGCTGTTATAATGAAATCGGCAGGGATGCACGTTACGCAACTGTTGTTAGTTTTTACACTTTAGTAACTACAGCTATTATGACATGTGTACACAAGTACACGATCTACTACAGCCCTGCTGACATGTGTACACAACTAAACGTTAACTACATCATGCTAACATGTGAACACAAGTACACATTGACTACATATATGCTAACCTATGTACAAAAGTACACTTTAACTACACTTATGCTAATATATGTACACAACGTCTATACTAACTTATAGACACAATTACACGTTTGCTACATCAATGATAGCATGTGTACACTGGTACACGCTCCCTAGATATGTGCTAACTTATGTACACACGTCTTATGTACCTCTCTCACACTACGTAATTCTGGCAGAAGTTATCACTGTGTTGTGTGTGTGTGGAGAGTGTCTGTTCAAGCGATGTTTTTTTTGATTGTGTGTGAGTGTGGTAGTTGATATGAATGATTGCATGTTAGGATATGTAATTCTGAAAATGGTGAAATGATGGACGTAATGGATTGTGTGAACAATGGTCCGGTGACAAGGTGGTGTGTGGAGATTGAAGGATGTGTCTCTTTTTGGGTAGGATTCATTGAAAGTCGTCTATGAGTGGGTGGGCCTAAATGATATGTTTATGACCAGATTGTGCTAAGGCTTCATTAAAAGGTCAATTGTCAGATTGGGATTTCATTGCAATGTGTATTGCCAGCTTGTGATTGGTCTCCATTGAATGGTGTAGGCACATTGGGAGTTGTGAGAGGCAATGTCAAGGTTATACCAAGAGGCCCAGAAAATCCGGGATTATGTATGGTCATTGGATGATGCGGGAATTATCTTTTGATGGCGCTGCTAATAGGTTAGCGAACCCTGCAATAGAAGGTATTGTAACAATTCCTGAATTAGAAGGTACTGTAACAATTCCTGAATTAGAAGGTACTGTAACAATTCCTGAATTAGAAGGTACTGTAACAATTCCTGAATTAGAAGGTATTGTAACAATTCGTGAATTAGAAGGTACTGTAACAATTCCTGAATTAGAAGGTACTGTAACAATTCCTGAAGTGGAAGGTATTGTAACAATTCCTGAATTAGAAGGTACTGTAACAATTCCTGAATTAGAAGGTACTGTAACAATTCCTGAATTAGAAGGTATTGTAACAATTCGTGAATTAGAAGGTACTGTAACAATTCCTGAATTCGAAGGTATTGTAACAATTCGTGAATTAGAAGGTATTGTAACAATTCCTGAAGTGGAAGGTACTGTAACAATTCGTGAATTAGAAGGTACTGTAACAATTCCTGAATTCGAAGGTACTGTAACAATTCCTGAATTAGAAGGTACTGTAACAATTCCTGAAGTGGAAGGTATTGTAACAATTCCTGAATTAGAAGGTACTGTAACAATTCCTGAATTAGAAGGTATTGTAACAATTCCTGAATTCGAAGGTACTGTAACAATTCCTGAATTAGAAGGTATTGTAACAATTCCTGAATTAGAAGGTACTGTAACAATTCCTGAATTCGAAGGTATTGTAACAATTCGTGAATTAGAAGGTACTGTAACAATTCCTGAATTCGAAGGTATTGTAACAATTCCTGAATTAGAAGGTACTGTAACAATTCCTGAATTCGAAGGTACTGTAACAATTCCTGAATTAGAAGGTACTGTAACAATTCCTGAAGTGGAAGGTATTGTAACAATTCCTGAATTAGAAGGTACTGTAACAATTCCTGAATTAGAAGGTACTGTAACAATTCCTGAATTAGAAGGTATTGTAACAATTCGTGAATTAGAAGGTACTGTAACAATTCCTGAATTCGAAGGTATTGTAACAATTCGTGAATTAGAAGGTATTGTAACAATTCCTGAAGTGGAAGGTACTGTAACAATTCCTGAATTAGAAGGTACTGTAACAATTCCTGAATTAGAAGGTATTGTAACAATTCGTGAATTAGAAGGTACTGTAACAATTCCTGAATTCGAAGGTATTGTAACAATTCGTGAATTAGAAGGTACTGTAACAATTCCTGAATTCGAAGGTACTGTAACAATTCCTGAATTAGAAGGTACTGTAACAATTCCTGAAGTGGAAGGTATTGTAACAATTCCTGAATTAGAAGGTACTGTAACAATTCCTGAATTAGAAGGTACTGTAACAATTCCTGAAGTGGAAGGTATTGTAACAATTCCTGAATTAGAAGGTACTGTAACAATTCCTGAATTAGAAGGTACTGTAACAATTCCTGAATTCGAAGGTACTGTAACAATTCCTGAATTAGAAGGTACTGTAACAATTCCTGAATTAGAAGGTACTGTAACAATTCCTGAATTCGAAGGTATTGTAACAATTCCTGAATTAGAAGGTACTGTAACAATTCCTGAATTCGAAGGTACTGTAACAATTCCTGAATTAGAAGGTACTGTAACAATTCCTGAATTCGAAGGTATTGTAACAATTCGTGAATTAGAAGGTACTGTAACAATTCCTGAATTGGAAGGTATTGTAACAATTCCTGAATTGGAAGGTATTGTAACAATTCGTGAATTAGAAGGTACTGTAACAATTCCTGAATTCGAAGGTATTGTAACAATTCCTGAATTAGAAGGTACTGTAACAATTCCTGAATTTAGAAGGTACTGTAACAATTCCTGAATTAAAAGGTACTGTAACAATTCCTGAATTGGAAGGTATTGTAACAATTCCTGAATTAGAAGGTACTGTAACAATTCCTGAAGTGGAAGGTATTGTAACAATTCCTGAATTAGAAGGTACTGTAACAATTCCTGAATTAGAAGGTACTGTAACAATTCCTGAATTAGAAGGTACTGTAAAAATTCCTGAATTGGAAGGTATTGTAACAATTCCTGAATTAGAAGGTATTGTAACAATTCCTGAATTGGAATGTATTGTAACAATTCCTGAATTAGAAGGTACTGTAACTATTCCTGAGTTAGAAGGTAATGTAACTATCCCTGCAATAGAAGGTACTGTAACAATTCCTGAGTTAGAAGGTAATGTAACTATCCCTGCAATAGAAGGTACTGTAACAATTCCTGAGTTAGAAGGTAATGTAACTATCTTTAAATTAGAAGGTACTGTAACTATCTCTGAATTAGAAGGTACTGTAACTATCCCTGCAATAGAAGGTACTGTAACAATACATGATTTAGAAGTTACTGTAACTATCTCTGAATTAGTAGGTACTGTAACAATTCCTGAGTTAGAAGGTAATGTAACTATCCCTGCAATAGAAGGTAGTGTTACAATTCCTGAGCTAGAAGGTAATGTAACTATCTTTGAATTAGAAGGTACTGTAACTATCTCTGAATTTGAAGGTACTGTAACTATCCCTGCAATAGAAGGTACTGTAACAA
This sequence comes from Lymnaea stagnalis, assembly GCA_964033795.1. Lineage (NCBI taxonomy): Eukaryota > Metazoa > Mollusca > Gastropoda > Lymnaeidae > Lymnaea > Lymnaea stagnalis. The sequence goes on from CAXITT010000285.1 coordinate 318,310, forward strand.
TCCATGATTTAGAAGTTACTGTAATTATCTCTGAATTAGAAGGTACTGTAACAATCCATGATTTAGAAGTTACTGTAACTATCGCTGAATTAGAAGGTATTATAACAATCCCTGAATTAGAAGGTACTGTAACAATCCATGAAGTAGAAGGTACTGCAACTATCTCTAATTAGAAGGTACTATAACAATCCCTGAATTAGAAGGTACTGTAACTATCTCTGAATTAGAAGGTATTATAACAATCCCTGAATTAGAAGGTACTGCAACTATCTCTGAATTAGAAGGTACTATAACAATCCCTGAATTAGAAGGTACTGTAACTATCTCTGAATTAGAAGGTACTATAACAATCCCTGAATTAGAAGGTACTGTAACTATCTCTGAATTAGAAGGTACTATAACAATCCCTGAATTAGAAGGTACTGTAACTATCTCTGAATTAGAAGGTACTATAACAATCCCTGAATTAGAAGGTACTGTAACTATCTCTGAATTAGAAGGTACTAATAAAAATCCCTGAATTAGAAGGTACTGTAAATATCTCAGAATTAGAAGGTACTATAACAATCCCTGAATTAGAAGGTACTGCAACTATCTCTGAATTAGAAGGTACTATAACAATCCCTGAATTAGAAGGTACTGTAACTATCTCTGAATTAGAAGGTACTATAACAATCCCTGAATTAGAAGGTACTGTAACTATCTCTGAATTAGAAGGTACTATAACAATCCCTGAATTAGAAGGTACTGCAACTATCTCTGAATTAGAAGGTACTAATAACAATCCCTGCAATACAAGGGACTGTAACAATCCCTGCAATAGAGGTACTGTAACAATCCCTGCAATAGAAGGTACCTTAACAATCCCTGCATTAGAAGTTGCTGTAGCATATTGTTACTTAACAAAAGAGAATGTTTGAAAGTAGACATTATATGTTCGAAAAAACAAGGACATTACTCTACATAAAAAATGACAAAGGTCACTTTGAGCATTTGGATTCTTCCGTCTTTATTTGTTTTTCACAATGTATTGGTCAGTTTGTATTTCAAACAATGTATTGGTCAGTTCGTCTTTCAATCAGTGTGTTGGCGAGTTCTCAATTCATTCCCACCCGCACTCTGCTGTTGCAATGACATTTGGGTTGGAGAGTCCGTGGCGTGACGTCATCAAGCACACACACACACACACACACATACATGTGACACCAGAAATCCCTAGGCATGTGTAGACCAGGACTTACCATTGTCATAAATATGACATTGTTTAAGTGTTAAGCGCCATTCACTAAGTCGCCGGAGTACAAAAGAAGGATTCTCTGGATGACCCAAATGTAGATCCATGCAAATCTGGGTGAACTTTGTTGACCCCCTTATTACTCTCCACCCCAAACAAGAGAGAACATTGACAGAGGTGGGTCTTTCCCGGGGTGGGGGAGGGGGTGGGGGTGCCCCTTACGGGATGTCTAGCTGTATGGGGTAGAGGTTGTCTGTCTTCTTGCTGGTTTTGTGAACTGACATACTCAAGGATTCCAGCCTCTCGTTGGCAAAGAGAGCTTTCACCTCAAACTGATTCTTCCCGTCAATCTTAGATCTGAATCTGAAATGCAAGACAGATTGGGGTGGCACAGGGGAACAGAAATAGAGCAATGGTCCTTTTGAAAATAGTGGATTTATATATAGACGAAACGACAGATGTCGTGACATAATAGTTCTATCAAGTGCTTTGGGTTTACGTAACAAGATCAAAAGCATTACGGTTAGGGTTACAGTGTATTGGTAATGGTTCTACAGTGTTAGGTTTATACAGGGTTAGGGTTACAGTGTATTGGTAATGGTTCTACAGTGTTAGGTTTATACAGGGTTAGGGTTACAGGGTATTGGTAATGGTTCTACAGTGTTAGGGTTATACAGGGTTAGGGTTAAAGTGTATTGGTAATGGTTCTACAGTGTTAGGGTTATACAGGGTTAGGGTTACAGTGTATTGGTAATGGTTCTACAGTGTTAGGGTTATACAGGGTTAGAGTTACAGTGTATTGGTAATGGTTCTACAGTGTTAGGGTTATACAGGGTTAGGGTTACAGTGTATTGGTAATGGTTCTACAGTGTTAGGGTTATACAGGGTTAGGGTTACAGTGTATTGGTAATGGTTCTACAGTGTTAGGGTTATACAGGGTTAGGGTTACAGTGTATTGGTAATGGTTCTACAGTGTTAGGGTTATACAGGGTTAGAGTTACAGTGTATTGGTAATGGTTCTACAGTGTTAGGGTTATACAGGGTTAGGGTTACAGTGTATTGGTAATGGTTCTACAGTGTTAGGGTTATACAGGGTTAGGGTTACAGTGTATTGGTAATGGTTCTACAGTGTTAGGGTTATACAGGGTTAGAGTTACAGTGTATTGGTAATGGTTCTACAGTGTTAGGGTTATACAGGGTTAGGGTTACAGTGTATTGGTAATGGTTCTACAGTGTTAGGTTTATACAGGGTTAGGGTTACAGTGTATTGGTAATGGTTCTACAGTGTTAGGTTTACACAGGGTTAGGGTTTCAGTGTATTGGTAATGGTTCTACAGTGTTATGTTTATACAGGGTTAGGGTTTCAGTGTATTGGTAATTGTTCTACAGTGTTAGGTTTATATAGGGTTAGGGTTACAGTGTATTGGTAATGGTTCTACAGTGTTAGGTTTATACAGTGTTACGGTTAGGGTTTCAGTGTATTGGTAATTGTTCTACAGTGTTAGGTTTACATAGGGTTAGGGTTACAGTGTATTGGTAATGGTTCTACAGTGTTAGGTTTATACAGTGTTACGGTTAGGGTTTCAGTGTATTGGTAATTGTTCTACAGTGTTAGGTTTACATAGGGTTAGGGTTACAGTGTATTGGTAATGGTTCTACAGTGTTAGGTTTATACAGTGTTACGGTTAGGGTTTCAGTGTATTGGTAATTGTTCTACAGTGTTAGGTTTACATAGGGTTAGGGTTACAGTGTATTGGTAATGGTTCTACAGTGTTAGGGTTACACAGGGTTAGAGTTTAGGTCACACATTAGGGCCTCGGAGTCAAAACCTAATCCTTTGGAGAAGCACGTTACAGTTACTCAACAAGTTATACCCATTAAAAGAAAACTCTGTGTGTACCACACATTCTATGTGTCCAACAATCTTTATTTGTCCCCAAAACTCCCTGTGTCCCACAATCGTTCTGTGTCCCACAAACTATAAGTGTCCCACAAGCTTTTTGTGCCCCAAAAACTCTGTGTCCCACAAATTCTAGGTGTCCCACAAATTCTATATGTCCCACAAAATCTGTGTGTCCCACAAAATCCACGGGCATCAAACACTCAATGAATCCCACAAACTCTGTGTCCCACAGATCAACATATTCCACTGTTGTTCTGGATATTTTCACAGAGTAGTTCTAGCTATTTACCCAAGTATTTCTGGCTGTTGACCCATAGTTGTTGTGGCTATTTACGCAATGATTGCTCTAGTTACTTATCATATTGGACATTGGTATATCTTAGACAAGTTGGTGTGTGGACATTGGTACTTTAGAAATGGTGGTGTGTGGACATTGATATGTTAGACATGGTGGTGTGTGGACATTGATATGTTAGACATGGCGGTGTGTGGACATTGATATGTTAGACATGGTGGTGTGTGGACATTGATATGTTAGACATGGCGGTGTGTGGACATTGATATGTTAGACATGGTGGTGTGTGGACATTGATATGTTAGACATGGTGGTGTGTGGACATTGATATGTTAGACATGGTGGTGTGTGGACATTGATATGTTAGACATGGCGGTGTGTGGACATTGATATGTTAGACATGGGTGTGTGTGGACATTGAAATGTTAGCAGACATGTTTACTCTTACGACTTTAAGGTGTCTGTATACATTATATGGACTGTATGTTTTCCGTTTTTTTACTATAACTAAATGTAATATTAATAATTAATAAGGTATTGAACGATTTTAAGAGTTTGATGCTAAACAGGTCTGTGTTAGACATGATGGTGTGTGGACATTGGTATGTTAGGCATGATGGTGTGTGGAAATTGATATGTTAGATATGGTGGTGTGTTGACATTGATATGTTAGACATAGTGGTCTGTGGGCATTGGCATGTTAGACATGATGGTGTGTGGACATTGGTATGTTAGACATGGTAGTGTGTGGACATTGATATGTTAGATATGGTGGTGTGTTGACATTGATATGCTAGACATGGTGGTCTGTGGGCATTGGTATGTTAGACATGATGGTGTGTGGACATTGGTATGTTAGATATGGTGGTGTGTTGACATTGATATGTTACACATAGTGGTGTGTGGACATTGATATGTTAAACATGTTGGTGGGTTGACATTGGTATGTTAGACATGCGTGTGTGTGGAAATTGGTATTTTAGACATGGTGGTGTGATGACATTGGTATGTTAGACATGGTGGTGTGTGGACGTTGGTATATTAGACATGGTGGTGTGTGGACATTGATATGTTAGACATGGTGATGTGTGGACATTGGTTTGTAAGACGTGGTGGTGTGGGGACGTTGGTATGTTAGACATGATGGTGTGTGGACATTGATATTTTAGACATGGTGGTGTGTTGACATTGGTATGTTAGACATGATGGTGTGTGGACATTGGTATGTTAGACATGTTGGTGTGTGGACATTGGTATGTTAGACATGATGGTGTGTGGACATGGTATGTTAGACATGGTTCTGTGTGGGCGTTTGTATGCTAGACATGGTGGTGTGTGGACATTGGTATTTTAGACATGGTGTTGTGTGGACATTATTATGTTAGACATGATGGTGTCTGGACATTAGTATATTAGACATCGTGGCGGGTAGACATGGTTATGTTAGACATGTGGTGTGTGTACAATTGTATCTTAGACACGATGGAGTGTGGACATTGATATGTTAGACATGATGGTGTGTAGATATTGATAAGTTAGACATGGTGGTGTGTGGACATTGATATGTTAGACATGGTGGTGTGTGGACATTGGTATGTTAGACATGATGGTGTGTGGACATTGATATGTTAGACATGGTGGTGTGTGGACATTGATATGTTAGACATGGTGGTGTGTGGACATTGATATGTTAGACATGATGGTGTGTGGACATTGATATGTTAGGCATGGTGGTGTGTGGACATTGATATGTTAGACATGATGGTGTGTGGACATTGATATGTTAGACGTGGTGGTGTGTGGACATTGATATGTAAGATATGGTGGTGTGTGGAAATTGATATGTTAGACATGGTGGTGTGTGGACATTGATATGTTAGACATGGTGGTGTGTGGACATTGATATGTTAGACATGGTGGTCTGTGGGCATTGGTATGTTAGACATGGTGGTCTTTGGGCATTGGTATGTTAGGCATGATGGTGTGTGGGCATTAGTATGTTATACATCGTGGCGGGTAGACATTGATATGTTAGACGTGGTGGTATGTAAGACACGGTGATCTTGTACGTTAGACATTTCGTTTGGTGGGCATTGGTTTGTGAGGAACACACTGGTACGTTAGACATTTCATTTGCTGGGCATTGGTCTGTCAGGGAAACACTGGTACGTCAGACATTTCGTTTGGTGGGCATTGGTTTGTCAGGGACACACTGGTACGTCAGACATTTCGTTGGGTGGGCATTGGTTTGTCAGGGACACACTGGTACGTTAGACATTTTGTTGGGTGGGCATTGGTTTGTCAGGACACACTGGTACGTCAGACATTTTGTTGTGTGGGCATTGGTTTGTCAGGACACACTGGTACGTCATACATTTTGTTGGGTGGGCATTGGTTTGTCAGGACACACAGGTACGTCAGACATTTTGTTGGGTGGGCATTGGTTTGTCAGGACACACTGGTACGTCATACATTTTGTTTGGTGGGCATTGGAACTGGTGCGTCAGACATTTTGTTGGGTGGCCATTGGTTTGTCAGGGAAACACTGGTGCGTCAGACATTTTGTTGGGTGGGCATTGGTTTGTCAGGGACACACAGGTACGTCAGACATTTTGTTTGGTGGGCATTGGTTTGTCAGGACACACTGGTACGTCAGACATTTTGTTGGGTGGGCATTGGTTTGTCAGGGACACACTGGTACGTTAGACATTTTGTTGGGTGGGCATTGGTGTGTCAGGGACACACTGGTACGTCAGACATTTTGTTGGGTGGGCATTGGTTTGTCAGGGACACACTGGTACGTTAGACATTTTGTTGGGTGGGCATTGGTTTGTCAGGACACACTGGTACGTCATACATTTCGTTGGGTGGGCATTGGTTTTTCAGGGACACACTGGTACGTTAGACATTTCGTTGGTTGGGCATTGGTTTGTCAGGACACACTGGTACGTCATTCATTTCGTTGGGTGGGCATTGGTCTGTCAGGGAAACACTGGTACGTTAGACATTTCGCTGGGTGGGCATTGGTTTGTCAGGGACACACTGGCCGTTAGACATTTTGTTGGATGGGCATTGGTTTGTCAGGGACACACTAGTACGTTAGACATTTCGTTGGGTGGGCATTGGTTTGTCAGGGACACACTGGTCCGTTAGACATTTTGTTGGGTGGGCATTGGTTTGTCAGGGACACACTGGTACGTCAGACATTTCGTTGTGTGGGCATTGGTTTGTCAGGGACACAGTGGTATGTTAGACATGTCGTTGGGTGGGCATTGGTTTGTCAGGGACAAACTGGTACGTCAGACATTTCGTTGGGTGGGCATTGTTTTCTCAGGGACACACTGGTACGTCAGACATTTCGTTGGGTGGGCATTGGTTTGTCAGGGACTCACTGGTACGTCAGACATTTCGTTGGGTGGGCATTGGTTTGTCAGGGACACACTGGTACGTTAGACATGTCGTTGGGTGGGCATTGGTTTGTCAGGGACACACTGGTACGTTAGACATGTCGTTGGGTGGGCATTGGTTTGTCAGGGACACACTGGTACGTTACCTGGAAACTGCTTTCTCCGATGGTAGGCAGCGACCCAGCATCAGTAGATACATGTCGTCTCGCTTAACCATCTTCCTGTAGAAGTACGAGAACAAATTAGTTGGAATCTTCATAGTTAATCAGATAATTTCCCTTTGCAACTTTAAAAATATCTTTTTTTTTTTTTGGATTGGGGGGTGGGGGATGGGGAATATCCAGACTTACAAAATATAAAATATTTGGTAATTAGTGCGATTTCATTCAGTCTATCACCTTCCCCCAGAACACTGTCACTTAGCCATAATACTCTCACCTTTCCAGAATACTGTCACTTAGCCATAATACTGTCACGTTTCCAGAATACTGTCACTTAGCCATAATACTTTCACGTTTCCAGAAACTGTCACTTAGCCATAATACTGTCAGGTAGCCAGAATACTGTCTCGTAGCCAGAATACTGTCACGTAGCTAGAATACTGTCACGTAGACAGAATACTGTCACGTAGACAGAATACTGTCAAGTAGACAGAATACTGTCAGGTAGTCAGAATATCGTCAGGTAGCCACAATACTGTCAGTTAGATAGAATACTGTCACATAGCCAGAATAATGTTAGGTAGACAGAATACTGTCAGGTAGTCAGAATATCGTCAGGTAGCCACAATACTGTCAGGTAGATAAATACTGTCACGTAGCCAGAATAATGTTAGGTAGACAGAATACTGTCAGGTAGCCAGAATAGGAGCCAGAATGATCAATTCATTGATCGTGGGCCCTCAAAATAAAGAAGAAGAAGAATACTGTCAGGTAGCCAGAATACTGTCACTTGGCCAGAATACTGTCACTTAGCCAGAATACTGTCGCTTAGCCAAAACACTGTCACCTAGCCAGAGTACTGTCAGGTAGCCAGAATACTGCCAGGTAGCCAGAGTACTGTAAGGTAACCAGAATACTGTCACTTCCCCCAAAGAACACTTCTACTTACTCTCAAAAAAACCACACTGAGATGTGTTACCGCGACGTACTTCTTAAAATATAATTTAATATTTCAGATATTTAATTCTTCCGTCCATTTCAAGCCCACCATGTCTTTCAATCAGGTTCGAAGAATATGTCATTAGACTCATATCACCTATTGTCCTCCGGATACCATTTCTCACTCACATCATCTGCACTTACCCTTGATTACGTCATCAGCAATAACCCATGTTTTCGTCATTTGCACTAAACCATGTTGACGTCATCCGCTCTAACATATGTTGACGTCACCTGCACTAGCCCATGTTCATCCCATCTGCCCTGACCCATCTTGACGTGTTGACCAGACAGACACGAGCTCTACTCACTTGAAATCAGACAAGGGGAGGCCATTATGATCTATGTCCATCAATTTCATGACCAGATCCATCAGGTCCCTGGTGTTGTCGTGGGTCTCTGCGTCAACGAACTCGGTGTCAGGCGTCACAATACACGACTGGGGAATACATCATGGTCATAATACATCACTGGAGAATACATCATGGTCATAATACATCACTGGAGAATACATCATAGTCATAATACAAGACTATAGAATACAGTATCGTCACAATACAGGGCCGTAGACTATATAAGCCCCCAATACCCCCTGCCCCAAATGAGCAGCTCTGGCTGTTATATGACTCCACTGTGGTCGATGTCTGACACAACCCCCCCCCTCCAAATCATCCTCACCTTTAAAAGTATATTCAGCACTAGCTTCTCTGTGATTCCACTGTGGTCGATGTATGTCCCACAGCCCCCGTCACCCAAACCGCCAGTCACCCAGCCCGATACCCCCCCCCCCAAACCGTCCGTCCCCCAGCCCCAACATCCCCACCTTTAAAAGTATATGCAGCTCCGGCTTCTCTATGACTCCACTGTGGTCGATGTCGTACACTCTGAAGGCGAACTCGGCCTTGACATCTTTCTTGGAGCACAAAAACACACACACGCACTTGCTGAACTCTTCAACTGTCACGGTGGTCGCCCGAGGCTTCTTCAGTGCTAAGAGCATAAACATAAACAACATGACAAGAACCAACGTGAGGCTACTTCAGTGCTAAGAACATAAACAACATGACAAGAGACAAAGTGAGGCTTCTTCAGTGCTAAGATAATAAACTACATGACAAGAGACAACGTGAGGCCTCTTCAGTGCTAAGATCATAAACAACATGACAAGAGACAATGTGAGGCTTCTTCACTGCTAAGAACATAACATGAGACAACTTGAGGCTTCTTAGGTGCTAAGCACATACCATGACAAGAGATAACGCGAGGCTTCTTCAGTGGTAAGATCATAAACAACAATACAAGAGAAAACGTGAGGCTTCTTCAGTGCTAAGAACATACACAACTTGACAAGAAACAAATACTCATCTTAGACGTATAGGTCTAGTATGGGGAACAAATACAATTGCTCAACTTAGACATTCAGGTCTAGTATAGGTGTAAGGTCATCAAATATATATTCCATGACCCGTAGGTCACCAAAGTATAAATTCGATGACCCATAGGTGAAATCAGGATAGATTCGATGACCCATATGTGAAATCAGGATAGGTTCGATGACTCATACGTCACACAAAGATATTTTCTGTGACGCAATAGGTTTCATGGGGACAGCCGTGACAGTAAGACAGGTAGTGCTCACATTCAATATAGACTGTAGTAAGACAGGTAGTGCTCACATTCAAACATAGAATGTAGTCAAGACAGGTAGTACTAACATTCAAACATGGACTGTAGCAAGACAGGTAGTACTGATATTCAAACGTGGTCTGTAGTAAGACAGGTAGTAATTACATTCAAACCTGGACTGTAGCAAGACAGGTAGTACTCATATTCATACATGGGCTTTTGCAAGACAGGTAGTACTTACATTCAAACATGGACTGTAGCAAGACAGGAAGTACTCATATTAATACATGGACTGTAGTAAGGCAGGTAGTACTCATTTTCAAACATGGACTGTAGTAAGACAGTTAGTAATCACATTCAAACATGGACTGTAGCAAAACAGGTCGTACTCCAATTGAAAGATGCACTACAGTAAGGCAGGTAGTACTCACATTCAAACATGGACTGTAGCCAGACAGGTAGTACTCCAATTGAAACATGCACTACAGAAAGGCAGGTAATACTCACATTCAAACATGGACAGTAGCCAGACAGGTAGTACTCCAATGGAAACATGCACTACAGTAAGGCAGGTAGTACTCACATTCAAACATGGACTGCAGTAAGAACGGCGACGTGATATCAAACTGGCGTGACATCTGGGACATGAACATCACCAGGTCTATCCCTGTGTTGCCCTCGACGACCATCTGTTTGGAGTACTGAATCACACTCTCAACCGTTGGTTTGTCGAGGCCTGTGGGGAGGGTGTCAACATTCATCAGATGGGGGTGAGTGGTGAGATTGAGGGCGTGATGTGAGGCGGGAGGCGTGGTGTGAGGTGGGGGCGTGGTGTGAGGTGGGGGCGTGGTGTGAGGTGGGGGGGGGGGTGGGGGTGTGAGGTGGGGGGGGGGTGTGG
>CAXITT010000285.1:328954-352502 GCA_964033795.1 Lymnaea stagnalis
GTGTTGTGAGGTGGGGGCGTGGTTTGAGGTGGGGGCGTGGTGTGAGGTGAGGGCGCGGTGTGAGCGGGGCGCGTTGTGAGGGGGCGTGGTGTGATGTGGGGGCGTGGTTATGAGGTGGGGGACGTGGTGTGAGGTGGGTGCGTTGTATGAGGTGGGGGCGTGGTGTGAGGTGGGGCAAGTGATGTGAGGTGGGGCGTGGTGTGATGTGGGGGCGTTGTGTGAGGAGGGGGACGTGATGTGAGATGGGGCGTGGTGTGCGGTGGGGGCGTGGTCTGAGGTGGAGATGTGGTGTTAGGTGTGGGCGTGGTGTGATGTGGCGGCGTGGCGTGGGATATAAACTCACGGGTCAAAGAGCAACTGACCCAATGGGAAGGAGATAGGTCACAGGCACTAAGGTTGACCTAATAGGTCAAGACAGTTTTGAACTAGAAATGGACCATTCGAATGCTTTATCCACTCGTTTTTGTTGGTTCTTGTTATGTTATTTTAGCAGTCTGGAAGGTGTGACATGCCTTTAAAAGATCTGCTATGAAAGAGAGACATAGCTTTAACATAAAAACACAAAAAAAAAACTGAACCATGGTGACCAAAAAATGTATCATTTGATTACAATACGACTGGCCAGCAGAATGCCATCTTAATCTGGACATCTACACCTCAATGACAGCACAACTCGCCAGCAGAATGCCATCTTAATCTTAACATCTACATCTGATTACAGCAGAACTCGCCAGCAGAATGCCATCTTATTCTTGACATCTACATCTGATTACAGCAGAACTCGCCAGCAGAATGCCATCTTAATCTTAACATATACATCTGATTACAGCAGAACTCGCCAGCAGAATGCCATCTTAATCTTAACATCTACATCTGATTACAGCAGAACTCGCCAGCAGAATGCCATCTTATTATGGACATCTACATCTGATTACAGCAGAACTCGCCAGCAGAATGCCATCTTAATCTTAACATCTACATCTGATTACAGCAGAACTCGCCAGCAGAATGCCATCTTAATCTTAACATCTACATCTGATTACAGCACCACTCGTCAGCAGAATGCCATCTTAATCTGGACATCTATCAACAAGCAGACGAATACAGCATCAGATAAGGTCCTAGTTAATATAGTGTTGTGTTTAACAACCAGCACGTGACCACCATGTCACAGCATGTGACCAATTATGTGACCAGCATGCAACCAGCATGTGACCACCATGTCACAGCATGTGACCAATTATGTTACCACCATGTCACAGCATGTGACCAATTATGTGAGCAGCATGCAACCAGCATGTGACCACCATGTCACAGCATGTGACCAATTATGTTACCACCATGCCACAGCATGTGACCAATTATGTGACCAGCATGCAACCAGCATGTGACCAGCATGTCACAGCATGTGACCAATTATGTGACCAGCATGCAACCAGCACGTGACCACCATGTCACAGCATGTGACCGATTATGTGACCAGCATGCAACCAGCATGTGACCCGTATGTAATCTAAAACAAGGCCTTTGTATGTGTTCTCCACCTTATTAACAATGCATTCGACAATATAGTAAAGGTCAGTATTATTGGACATATAAGGCTCTAACAGTATTGTACATCGTAGGATATCATCTACTGGGTGACTCCGAGGGCCAAGCAATATTCTATTCATCTGCTACATTTAGCTGTTTGATTTCATGGGAAACAATACAATTTTACCCGCCAATTCCCATTGGTTATCACTAAAAGACTGTACTACGATGAGGCAACTTTACATTCTCTGACCAGGCTGTCCAAAACTGATGGGCGCCCCAGAAGAAGAGAGGGGGGTGGTTTCAGCAGCGCCTCTGGTGCCTAGTTACCTGTAAAGTCTTGCAGTCTAGTGGTCAACCTGTCGGCCTGTTCCACAAGTCTCCTAAAGCTGGACATTCTGTCGCAGCCTCACTGTGATGCTAGCGTGGCACATGGGGATTGGAGACAAAGAGAAATATGAACGGGAACTTTAGAACAATCGCTCTGGTGTTTGTTGGTAGTGTGTCTGGTATGGTATTTGTTAGTATTGATTGGTTCTGGTATTGGTCAATCCGTAATCATAGTCTTAATCAGTCTCCCTCGTGGTCTTAATCATAATCTGCTCATGTTCCTAATCATAGTCTTTATCAGTCTCCCTCATGGTCTTAATCATAATCTTCTCATGTTCCTTATCATAGTCTTAATCAGTCTCCCTCATGGTCTTAATCATGATCTTCTCATGTTCCTTATCATAGTCTTAATCAGTCTCCCTCATGGTCTTAATCATAATCTTCTCATGTTCCTTATCATAGTCTTAATCAGTCTCCCTCATGGTCTTAATCATAATCTTCTCTATGTTCCTAATCATAGTCTTAATCCGTCTCCCTCATGTTCTTAATCATAATCTTCTCATGTTCCTAATCATAGCCTTAATCATCGTTTAATGTTAGTGTTAAGAATAGTTTTAATCGTAGTCTTGAAAATAGTCTAATAGTCTTAATTAAAGTCTAAATCACAGCTTTTATTATAATAATCATCATAAAGTTCATGTGAAGAAAAATGACGCAACACCCTCAGAGGCTCGAAGCGCGGTACAAAGTCAGCCATTTAAAAAGAGAAATGAAACAATCGCGATTTTACCACATTCAAACACCAACCGCAATAGTGCAAAAACTACTCAAGAGAATACCCCATTTCTAAGTCTTTCATCCCTTGCAACCATAAACAACACAAGCCAATATACATCTAGGAGAATACCCCATTTCTAAGTCTTTCATCCCTTGCAACCATAAACAACACAAGCCAATATACATCTAGGAGAATACCCCATTTCTAAGTCTTTCATCCCTTGCAACCATAAACAACACAGGCCAATATACATCTAGGAGAATACCCCATTTTTAAGTCTTTCATCCCTTGCAACCATAAACAACACAGGCCAATATACATCTAGGAGAATACCCCATTTCTAAGTCTTTCATCCCTTGCAACCATAAACAACACAAGCCAATATACATCTAGGAGAATACCCCATTTTTAAGTCTTTCATCCCTTGCAACCATAAACAACACAAGCCAATATACATCTAGGAGAATACCCCATTTCTAAGTCTTTCATCCCTTGCAACCATAAACAACACAAGCCAATATACATCTAGGAGAATACCCCATTTCTAAGTCTTTCATCCCTTGCAACCATAAACAACACAAGCCAATATACATCTAGGAGAATACCCCATTTCTAAGTCTTTCATCCCTTGCAACCATAAACAACACAGGCCAATATACATCTAGGAGAATACCCCATTTCTAAGTCTTTCATCCCTTGCAACCATAAACAACACAAGCCAATATACATCTAGGAGAATACCCCATTTTTAAGTCTTTCATCCCTTGCAACCATAAACAACATAAGCCAATATACATCTAGGAGAATACCCCATTTTTAAGTCTTTCATCCCTTGCAACCATAAACAACACAAGCCAATATACATCTAGGAGAATACCCCATTTTTAAGTCTTTCATCCCTTGCAACCATAAACAACACAAGCCAATATACATCTAGGAGAATACCCCATTTTTAAGTCTTTCATCCCTTGCAATCATAAACAAAACAAGCCAATATCCATCTAGGAGATAAAATTAGCTGGAAAAGATGGTAGACATCACCACCCCAGCAGGTGTTTGCGAAATAGATGTGTTTTCAAATCGGTTTTGAAGCATTCCAGTGTCTGGCTGTTTCTCAGAGCGACAGGAGAGTATTCCAAATTTAATGATATTATATGTGTTGTTTTTTTCTTATTGAAACAAATATTCGCTATAAGTTATAAACTTGGAGATTAAAATGTAAAAATTAAAATTAAACATGAAAAAATAAGGCTGCCCTATATCCCGAAAGTCTCAGAAAAATGAAAGCAGATACCAAAAAATGTAATGAATGCGTGAGGTATTAGCTCCAAAGATTGACCTTGGACTCACTGAGCTGACCTTGGCATCACGTAGCTGTTCTACTACCTGTTTGAACTTTGAACTAATGTTGCGGCCTACACTCACATTCACAACGTATCAGGTTCACCAACCGCGTCATGCAATCTAAGACTTCAGCCCTCTAGCGATCAGCGCGGTAATCATTGGAATGGAAAAGGGACGGGGGGAAGGGGGGGGGGTTACGAACTGGACTTGTTCACGTGATTGTTTGTTGATGGAAGGCTGGTTGGTCGTGAGTTGTTTGTGAAAGTTTTGTGAGAGCGTGTTGTGATTGGTCGGGTTCTGCAAAGTCTGTCAACAAGTGAGATGTTCCAATGCCGGGTGAACTTTCAGCCAGTGCGCGGAGCACAGTGTGGAAAGTGCGTCAAGTTGGTGGTAAGTACTAAACCATGTGGGGGGGGGGAGAAACATCCCCCTAGCCAAGGGTCAGCCAAGGGTCACGTCAACACTATGACATGGGCTAAGAAATGTGCAGCTGGTTTAGCCATGGGATGCCAGGTTAACAGCTTTGATTGATATTAACTTACCAGCTTTAATTGATACCAGCATACCATCTGTAAATGTGATTGATACCAATATACAATCTGTGACTGTGATTGATACCAACATACCAGCTGTGGCTGTGATTGAAAATAACTTACCAGCTTTGATTGCACCGAAGCTTCCTCACGCGATGCCAAGAGTCGTATCGTATCTGGGGTGTGTGGCATTGCAGTGGGGCGCGTACGGTGCACTAAAGATCGAATACCGGGAAAACCCCGACCATCTGCGAAACAAGAGGGAAGAGATCAAGGTGCGCTTTCTTCTCTTAATGAATTTGTATCGTGTCGCGAACCAAAGAAGTTAAGTCGCGAACCAAAACTAAAGAACGAAACTTAAATTGCAGAATTGTAGAGGTTCTCACATTTTAGAAGAGTTGTAAACCTAAATAGTCAGCTAACAATTCATGTATCACGAAGTGAATGTTTTGAATGTTTTGTAAATTGGACGATATATTGTAGGGTATTCCTGTAAATAGTTTTTGCAATGTTGCATTTTGTATTTCAATGTGGTATATTATAGATTGTTTCATTTCTCTATTAATATACAAGACTATGTACCGCGCTTCCAGTCTTTGGGGATGAAGGGGGATTTTCAAATAAACTTTATTATTATTATTATTATATATATATATATATATATATATATATATATAAGATTTGGACGTTACGGCTTAGCGCCTTTATCTTTTGTCCTATCTATGAATTCCAGTTGAGCAGACGCAGACCTTGTTCTTATATTTGATATAACTCTTGTAGTAGACCTATTTATAAAGTATGTGGATGAAGAGGGATATTTAAAAAAACTTTATAATTATTATTTTTATATATATATATATATATATATATATATATATATATATAAGATTTGGACGTTACGGCTTAGCGCCTTTATCTTTTGTCCAATCTATGAATTCCAGTTGAGCAGACGCAGACCTTGTTCTTATATTTGATATAACTCTTGTAGTAGACCTAATTATAAAGTATGACTTTAAGACCCCTCCTCTGAGTTTATGACATCACATCTCGTATCCGTAACTGTTGTGGGTTGGAGTAAAAGGATAAATGACGTCACACAATACTTTTAGGACATTAATTATGGCTAATGGTTGAATGTGTTTTTAAAAAAAAAAGATATTTCGTACACTTAATTGTATTTTATACTTAATTGTATTGTATACTTAACCCAGTTACCTTTCACTTTACATTGTTGTTCTGCAACAAATTGGGCCCCAGGCGAGATTGTACAAGCGTATGGTATTTTTAGTAGCGATGTTACCCAAATAGGGTCCCAGGGAAGTTTAACAAACAAAACCGGGTTATATCTCCAAGGGGGCATCTCTAATTAATGAATTGTCTAGTTCATATAAATACTTTGAGTAAGAAGCTTTTCAAAAGGCCCATTGGATCACCACGATAGCGCGAACAATGCATCAACACAGACACACTTTAATGTGTTAACAAGTCTTTAATAGCCAGAATCGTAAAATTGTCTGATCTTATAAAACAGTATAATGGTTGCACAGACGGTAAAAATACAAAACTGGTCGTCTGCTTCATCCATCCATCCACAGTTTGGCCCAACCATTGAGCATATGGCCGGGGTGGGGGGGGTGTCATATCTTCCATGTAACAGTTGGTCTGTCTGTTTAAATTGTGGTCGTGTGTCTCAGGTGGAAAGGGTACGTCTCTCAGTTGGGCAGGTCAAGGGGGAAAGGGTACGTCACTCAGTGGGGAAGGTCAGGGTGGAAAGGGTACGTCACTCGGTGGGCTGCTCTAGGGGGCCAAGGGTACTTCACTCAGTGGGGCTGCTCTAGGGTGCCAAGGGCACGTCACTCGGTAGCCTGCTCTAGGGGCCAAGGGTACTTCACTCAGTGGGAATGCTCTAGGGGCCAAGGATACGTCACTCGGTCGGCTGCTCTAGGGGCCAAGGGTACATCACTCGGTAGGCTGCTCTAGGGGCTAAGGGTACTTCACTCAGTGGGAATGCTCTAGGGGCCAAGGGTACTTCACTCAGTGGGAATGCTCTAGGGGCCAAGGGTACATCACTCGGGCTGCTCTATGTGCCAAGTGCACGTCACTCGGTGGGGCTTCTCCAGAAGCCAAGGGTACGTCACTCGGTGGTCTGCTCTAGGGGGCCAAGGATACTTCACTCAGTGGGGCTGCT
The DNA here is from genome assembly GCA_964033795.1 of Lymnaea stagnalis. Lineage (NCBI taxonomy): Eukaryota > Metazoa > Mollusca > Gastropoda > Lymnaeidae > Lymnaea > Lymnaea stagnalis. The sequence continues at coordinate 335,661 of CAXITT010000285.1, forward strand.
CTAGGGTGCCAAGGGCACGTCACTCGGTAGCCTGCTCTAGGGGCCAAGGGTACTTCACTCAGTGGGAATGCTCTAGGGGCCAAGGATACGTCACTCGGTCGGCTGCTCTAGGGGCCAAGGGTACATCACTCGGTCTGCTCTATGTGCCAAGTGCACGTCACTCGGTGGGGCTTCTCCAGAAGCCAAGGGTACGTCACTCGGTGGTCTGCTCTAGGGGCCAAGGGTACGTCACTCGGTGGGCTGCTCTAGGGGCCAAGGGTAGGACACTCGGTGGGCTGCTCTAGCGGCCAAGGGTAAATCACTCAGTGGGGCTGCGCTAGGGGCCAAGGGTACATCACTCGGGCTGCTCTAGGTGCCAAGTGCACGTCACTCGGTGGGGCTTCTCTAGAAGCCAAGGGTACGTCACTCGGGCTGCTCTAGGGGTCAAGGGCACGTCACTCTGTGGGGCTGGTCTAGGGGCCAAGAGTACATCACTCAGTGGGGCTGCTCTAGGTGCCAAGGGTAGGTCACTCAATTGGAATGCTATAGGGGCCAAGAGTACATCACTCAGGTGGGCAGGTGGAGTGGGAAAGGGTAGATCACTCAGTTGGGCAGGTCCAGTGGGAAAGGGTAGATCACTCAGTGGGGCTGCTCTAGGGGCCAAGAGTACATCACTCAGTGGGGCTGCTCTAGGGGCCAAGGGTACTCACTCAATTGGAATGCTCTAGGGGCCAAGGGTACATCACTCAGGTGGGCAGGTCGAGTGGGAAAGGGTAGATCACTCAGGTGGGCAGATCGAGTGGGAAAAGGGTAGATCACTCTGTTGGGCAGGTCGAGTGGGAAAGGGTAGATCTCTCAGTTGGGCAGGTCCAGTGGGAAAGGGTAGATCACTCAGTTGGGCAGGTCGAGTGGGAAAGGGTAGATCACTCAGTTGGGCAGGTCGAGTGGGAAAGGGTAGATCACTCAGTTGGGTAGGTGGAGTGGGAAAGGGTAGATCACTCAGTTGGGCAGGTCGAGTGGGAAAGGGTAGATCACTCAGTTGGCCAGGTCGAGTGGGAAAGGGTAGATCACTCAGTTGGGCAGGTCGAGTGGGAAAGGGTACAGCAGGTTCATCTCTTTTGGTCGTGGTTTCAACTCGTTCAGTGATGTGTAACGCTCGTCAGCAAACATGAGTTTGACCTGGAAGGGAGTCTTGCCGGACAGTCGCGTCTTGAAACTGGGGGGAGAGGGGGAAACACAAATACATCATCTGTTTTCCAGCGGAATTGAAAGGTTCTCATGTGTGTTGGCTTGGGGGTTTCGTTGGTGTGTGGGTCGAAGTGTTCGTTGGTGTGTGGGTCGAGGTGAGTATTGGTGTATGGGTCGGGGTGTTTGTTGGTGTGTTGTTTGGGGTGTTTTTTGATGTGTGGGTCGGGGTGTTCGTTGGTGTGTGGGTCGAAGTGTTCCTGGTGTGTGGATCGGGGTGTTTATTGGTGTGTGTATCGAAGGGTTTGTTGATGTGTGGGTCGGGTCCTTGTTGGTGCGTGGGTCGGACCGGGTTGTATGTTTGTGTGTGACGTGGTGTATGTTGGTGTGTGGGTCGGACCGGGTTGTATGTTTGTGTGTGACGTGGTGTATGTTGGTGTGTGGGTCGGACCGGGTTGTATGTTTGTGTGTGACGTGGTGTATGTTGGTGTGTGGGTCGGACCGGGTTGTATGTGTGTGTGTCACGTGGTGTATGTTGGTGTGTGGGTCGGACCGGGTTGTATGTGTGTGTGTCACGTGGTGTATGTTGGTGTGTGGGTCGGACCGGGTTGTATGTGTGTGTGTCACGTGGTGTATGTTGGTGTGTGGGTCGGACCGGGTTGTATGTGTGTGTGTCACGTGGTGTATGTTGGTGTGTGGGTCGGACCGGGTTGTATGTGTGTGTGTCACGTGGTGTATGTTGGTGTGTGGGTCGGACCGGGTTGTATGTGTGTGTGTCACGTGGTGTATGTTGGTGTGTGGGTCGGACCGGGTTGTATGTGTGTGTGTCACGTGGTGTATGTTGGTGTGTGGGTCGGACCGGGTTGTATGTGTGTGTGTCACGTGGTGTATGTTGGTGTGTGGGTCGGACCGGGTTGTATGTGTGTGTGTCACGTGGTGTATGTTGGTGTGTGGGTCGGACCGGGTTGTATGTGTGTGTGTCACGTGGTGTATGTTGGTGTGTGGGTCGGACCGGGTTGTATGTGTGTGTGTCACGTGGTGTATGTTGGTGTGTGGGTCGGACCGGGTTGTATGTGTGTGTGTCACGTGGTGTATGTTGGTGTGTGGGTCGGACCGGGTTGTATGTGTGTGTGTCACGTGGTGTATGTTGGTGTGTGGGTCGGACCGGGTTGTATGTGTGTGTGTCACGTGGTGTATGTTGGTGTGTGGGTCGGACCGGGTTGTATGTGTGTGGGTCACGTGGTGTATGTTGGTATGTGTGTCGGACCGGGTTGTATGTGTGTGTGTGACGTGGTGTATGTTCGTGTGTGACGTGGTGTATGTTCGTGTGTGACGTGGTGTATGTTGGTGTGTGGCGTGGTGTATGTTGGTGTGTGACGTGGTGTATGTTGGTGTGTGACGTAGTGTATGTTGGTGTGTGACGTGGTGTATGTTGGTGTGTCACGTGGTGTATGTTGGTGTGTGACGTGGTGTATGTGTGTGTGTCACGTGGTGTATGTGTGTGTGTCACGTGGTGTATGTGTGTGTGTCACGTGGTGTATGTTGGTATGTTCCTTGGTGTATGTTGGTATGTCACGTGGTGTATGTTGGTGTGTCACGTGGTGTATGTGTGTGTGTCACATGGTGTATGTTGGTATGTCACGTGGTGTATGTTGGTATATCACGTGGTGTATGTTGGTGTGTCACGTGGTGTATGTTGGTGTGTCACGTGGTGTATGTTGGTGTGTCACGTTGTGTATGTTGGTGTGACGTGGTGTATGTGTGTGTGTCACGTGGTGTATGTGTGTGTGTCACGTGGTGTATGTTGGTGTGTGTGTCACGTGGTGTATGTTGGTGTGTGTGTCACGTGGTGTATGTTGGTGTGTGTGTCGCGTGGTGTATGTTGGTGTGTGACGTGGTGTATGTGTGTGTGTGGCGGGGTGTGTGTGTGTGTGNAAACTTCGTTAAAAGCAAACACGTCAAGATGAACCCATCCCAACATTTGTGTATAGATTCGCCTCTGTCAGGACGATGGGTGGGAGGGTTTCAGATAACGCCTAAGAATACCACGAAAACTGCGGCAAAGCACCAAGTGCTTGTTGGTTTCAATGAACTTGGTCTCATTATCATCATGATCATCATCATACTACGGAGATCTGCGGTAGTGCTGTTTGTGTGAGTGTGGGGCGTGGGGTGTAGAGATCTTAGGTAGTGTGTGTGTGTGACGTGGTGTATGTTGGTGTGTGACGTGGTGTATGTGTGTGTGTGTGACGTGGTGTATGTTGGTGTGTGACGTGGTGTATGTGTGTGTGTGACGTGGTGTATGTTGGTGTGTGACGTGGTGTATGTGTGTGTGTCACGTGGTGTATGTTGGTATTTACGTGTGTTTTCGTCACACGCTTCGTGTGTGTGTGTGTGTGTCGGAAAAGTTTGAAAACATATTTGTATGCAAGGCCAAGATGGCTACTTTCCAACACCTACTTTCTTGACTACTTTCTTTCGACGTTGGTACAATATTTTATGTTAACACTCTCAGTTCAACGCCAAGACTCGCTCTAAGACTATCTGTAAGGCTGTCTTTAAGACTGTCCTTAAGAATATCTGCTTTGTATTGCCCCCACCCCCAATTTTTCAATGTTGAATGTTGGGCTTAACAACCTGTTTTCAATTTTAAATTAAGAGGCATTTACTCCAACTAGCCCCCCTCTTGTCATCCAGCATAACCTGTTACCTCTGCACAGCGTGTTCCTTTGGAATGCAAGGCCCCAACATTTGCAGGAAGAGTATGTTGGTGTGCACAAGTCTCCTGCGAGGGTAGGGAAAGAATCAGCTGATGTCAGATCAAAAGTCATCAGTTGGAACCAAACATATCTTTACGACAAAGCCCCCCCCCCCCCCCCCACACACACACACGCACTACTTCTTCTTCTTCTATATCTTAAGGGCCCACGATCAATGTATTTATCATTTTGGCTCCTATGCATGTAGAAGGGATTTGCAATGTTTCTGTGCCTGGTGCTGAAGAGGATAGTTCACTGGTTGCAAGGGCTGTTTTGTGAGGGCATCATGCACTGGGGGTTTGAAGGCTTGAGGCAATATACACAAATGTGTCTAGTGTTGTCGCCTCAACTGTTTCTTTTGAAAGCTTGTTCCAGTCCCTGATTGTCTTTGCAGGAATGAGCAGCTCCAATACTGGCTTCTTGCTGGTATGAGCCTGAATTGCCTGTCATGGCCTCGTCGCTGTCTATGGGGGAGAGGGATGAGTTTCTGTTAAATACTGGAACAGTGGACCAGCCCATTATTTATCTAGTACATCATGGAGGCCAGGATTGTCGTCGTCGTTCTTCCAATGGTGACCAGCCTAGTGTTTCCAGCATGCTGCCAACACTAGCGGCATTCATGTAGTGGTTCCGGACAAAGCGTGCTGCCCGTCGCTGGACCGCCTCCAACCTGTAGATGCTCTTTTGGGTAAATGGGTCCCAGACTGAAGATGCATAATTTAAATCACAACCGAGCCATTTTTCTTCAATTCTTGTATTAGCCGTCTCTCCTGTGGATTATCCTACGGATTTCAGCCGTGAGCCATTGCCGATTTATCTTAAGTGTGGTGGTCTTGTGTGGTATGAATTTCTTCTCTGCATCAGGGATTGTCGTCAAAATCTTCACCCACAGCTCTTCTGTTGTCGCTGTACCCTGAATCCCCTGCATGTATGAGCTCAGCTCTGTCGTTGTACTCCTCAGGCCACCCCAGCCTGCCCTGGCATAAATTGGGACGTCACGTCGTATGATCTGTTTCCTTTTTAGTGTGTTGACCTGAAATTCACTAAATGTCGTTAAAGACATTTAGTTAACTTAAGGTTGTCATCTCGATGTGGTGACCCTGGGACAAAAGGAATCTCGCACGAGAACCACCCAAACCCTGAAAACTAAAAATAATAGTAATAAATAATCATATTAAAAATAATAATAATACTAATAATAGTTATAACAATAACTATATATTATAATTAAAATACTTTAAGTAATAATAACAAAATAATAACATAATAGCAATAATAATAATAAAATGAAAACGTTAAAAATAAGAAAGAAATGAACCACCACCCCCCCCCCTTTTTTTTTTTCTTCATAAGAAGGGAATCCCCGAAAACAAAGGTTCAAAAAAAAATAAAAAAAAAAAAAAAAAAAAAAAAAAAAAAAATAAAAAAAAAAAAAAAAAAAAAAAAATAAAAAAAAAAAAAAAAAAAAAAAAAAAACAACCCCATTTTTTTTTTTTCTTCATAAGAAGGGAATCCACGAAAGCAAAGGTTCTCGACCTCTGTATAGCTGGTCAGAACTTACGCAAACTCTGTTTTGTCAATCATGCCGTTGAGGTCCATGTCCGTCATCTTAAACACCATGTCGACCAGGTCTCGGAGTGAGTCTTCAGCCTCCGACTCCTCGGCGTTTTCAATGGATAAAATACACGGCTGGAATGATAAGGACAAGGCTAGAACTTGATTGTACTTGAATGATAAGTACAAGACTAAAACTTGATTGTACTTGAATAAGTACAAGACTAGATCTTGATGGTACTTGAATAAGTACAAGGCTAGAACTTGATGGTACTTGAATAAGTACAAGCCTAGAACTTGACGGTACTTGAATAAGTACAAGACTAGAACTTGATGGTACTTGAATGATAAGTACAACACTAGAACTTGACGGTACTTGAATAAGTACAAGACTAGAACTTGACGGTACTTGAATAAGTACAAGACTAGAACTTGATGGTACTTGAATAAGTAGAAGGCTAGAACTTGATGGTACTTGAATGATAAGTACAACACTAGAACTTGACGGTACTTGAATAAGTACAAGACTAGAACTTGACGGTACTTGAATAAGTACAAGAATAGAACTTGATGGTACTTGAATGATAAGTACAATACTAGAACTTGATGGTACTTTACTGATAAGTACAAGACTAGAACTTGATGGTACTTGAATGATAAGTACAAGACTAGAACTTGATGGTACTTGACTGATAAGTACAAGACTAGAACTTGATGGTACTTGAATAAGTACAAGACTAGAACTTGATGGTACTTGAATAAGTACAAGGCTAGAACTTGATGGTACTTGAATAAGTACAAAGCTAGAACTTGATGGGTCTTGAATAAGTATAAGACTAGAACTTGATGGTACTTGAATAAGTACAAGACTAGAACATGATGGTACTTGAATAAGTACAAGGCTAGAACATAATGGTACTTGAATAAGTATAAGACTAGAACTTGATGGTACTTGAATAAGTACAAGGCTAGAACCTGATGGTACTTGAATAAGTACAAGGCTAGAACTTGATGGTACTTGAATAAGTACAAGGCTAGAACATAATGGTACTTGAATGATAAGTACAATACTAGAACATGATGGTACTTGAATAAGTACAAGACTAGATCTTGATGGTACTTGAATAAGTACAAGGCTAGAACTTGATGGTACTTGAATAAGTACAAGCCTAGAACTTGATGGTACTTGAATGATAAGTACAACACTAGAACTTGACGGTACTTGAATAAGTACAAGACTAGAACTTGATGGTACTTGAATGATAAGTACAACACTAGAACTTGACGGTACTTGAATAAGTACAAGACTAGAACTTGACGGTACTTGAATAAGTACAAGACTAGAACTTGATGGTACTTGAGTAAGTACAAGGCTAGAACTTGATGGTACTTGAATGATAAGTACAACACTATAACTTGACGGTATTTGAATAAGTACAAGACTAGAACTTGACGGTACTTGAATAAGTACAAGACTAGAACTTGGCGGTACTTGAATAAGTACAAGACTAGAACTTGATGGTACTTGAATGATAAGTACAATACTAGAACTTGATGGTACTTGACTGATAAGTACAAGACTAGAACTTGATGGTACTTGACTGATAAGTACAAGACTAGAACTTGATGGTACTTGACTGATAAGTACAAGACTAGAACTTGATGGTACTTGAATAAGTACAAGGCTAGAACTTGATGGTACTTGAATAAGTACAAGGCTAGAACTTGATGGTACTTGAATAAGTACAAAGCTAGAACTTGATGGGTCTTGAATAAGTATAAGACTAGAACTTGATGGTACTTGAATAAGTACAAGACTAGAACATGATGGTACTTGAATAAGTACAAGGCTAGAACATAATGGTACTTGAATAAGTATAAGACTAGAACTTGATGGTACTTGAATAAGTACAAGGCTAGAACCTGATGGTACTTGAATAAGTACAAGGCTAGAACATGATGGTACTTGAATAAGTACAAGACTAGAACTTGATGGTACTTGAATAAGTATAAGACTAGATCTTGATGGTACTTGAATAAGTACAAGGCTAGAACTTGATGGTACTTGAATAAGTACAAGGCTAGAACTTGATGGTACTTGAATAAGTATAAGACTAGATCTTGATGGTACTTGAATAAGTACAAGACTAGATCTTGATGGTATTTGAATAAGTACAAGACTAGATCTTGATGGTACTTGAATAAGCACAAGCCTAGTACTTGATGGTACTTGAATAAGTACAAGACTATATCTTGATGGTACTTGAATAAGTACAAGGCTAGAACATGATGGTACTTGAATAAGCACAAGCCTAGAACTTTATGGTACTTGAATAAGTACAAGACTAGAACTTGATGGTACTTGAATAAGGACAAGACTAGAACTTGATGGTACTTGAATAAGTACAACACTAGAACTTGATGGTACTTGAATAAGTACAAGGCTAGAACTTGATGGTACTTGAATGATAAGTACAATACTAGAACTTGATGGTACTTGAATGATAAGTACAAGACTAGAACTTGATGTTACTTGAATGATAAGTACAACACTAGAACTTGATGGTACTTGAATAAGTACAAGGCTAGAACTTGATGGTACTTGAATAAGTACAAAGCTAGAACTTGATGGGTCTTGAATAAGTATAAGACTAGAACTTGATGGTACTTGAATAAGTACAAGACTAGAACTTGATGGTACTTGAATAAGTACAAGGCTAGAACATAATGGTACTTGAATGATAAGTACAATACTAGAACATGATGGTACTTGAATAAGTATAAGACTAGAACTTGATGGTACTTGAATAAGTACAAGACTAGATCTTGATGGTACTTGAATAAGCACAAGACTAGATCTTGATGGTACTTGAATAAGTACAAGGCTAGAACATGATGGTACTTGAATAAGCACAAGCCTAGAACTTGATGGTACTTGAATAAGTACAAGGCTAGAACATAATGGTACTTGAATGATAAGTACAATACTAGAACTTGATGGTACCTGAATAAGTACAAGGCTAGAACATGATGGTACTTGAATGATAAGTACAATACTAGAAAATGATGGTACTTGAATAAGTACAAGGCTAGAACTTGATGGTACTTGAATGATGAGTACAATACTAGAACTTAATGGTACTTGAATGATAAGTACAAGACTAGAACTTGATGGTACTTGAATGATAAGTACAAGAATAGAACTTGATGGTACTTGAATGATAAGTACAAGACTAGAACTTGATGGTACTTGAATGATAAGTGCAAGACTAGAACTTGATGGTACTTGAATGATAAGTACAAGACTAGAACTTAATGGTACTTGAATGATAAGTACAAGAATAGAACTTGATGGTACTTGAATGATAAGTACAAGACTAGAACTTGATGGTACTTGAATGATAAGTACAAGACTAGAACTTGATGGTACTTGAATGATAAGTACAAGACTAGAACTTGATGGTACTTGAATGATAAGTACAAGACTAGAACTTGATGGTACTTTAATGATAAGTACAAGACTAGAACTTAAGTACAAATACGACACTTGATCGTATTTGAATGATAAGTAAAACAAAAAGTAATTTGACTTGCTTACTTACTTGCTTACAGCAATGAACATTTCAATGAATGTCTTGTAGATGTGACTCGGGCGAGTGACCCATCTCTGACTTCCGGCCAACAAACATTACAAAACTTAACAGGTTTCCACCAAGGTCTATTGATGCCTGTCAAACTCATAACAGGTTTCCACCAAGGTCTATTGATGCCTTTCAGACTCATAACAGGTTTCCACCAAGGTCTATTGATGCCTTTCACACTCATTCAGAACCCCACTGATCATACATTTATATTTTTCCCTTCCCAAACTCCCAAATCTGTTATCTATGAGAACCCATGCCAATATCTGTTATCCATCAGAACCACGCCGATATCTTCTATCTTAGAGAGCCCACGCCGGCCACCAAGACCACTGGACGCACTGTCCTCTGTCAGATAGAATCTGCAGGATTATGCCACTGTCAACACCTCTTTAGATCTTCGCATCTCTTTGAACGGCCAGGTCAGTTGGTCCCCAATCCTTGCAGCCGTACCAGGCCAGTACCGGTACTTGTCTCCCCAATCCTTGCAGCCGTGCCAGGCCAGTACCGGAACTTGTCTCCCCATTCCTTGCAGCCGTGCCAGGCCAGTACCGGTACTTGTCTCCCCATTCCTTGCAGCCGTGTCAGGCCAGTATCGGTACTTTTCTCCCCAATCCTTGCAGCCGTGCCAGGCCAGTACCGGTACTTGTCTCCCCAATCCTTGCAGCCGTGCCAGGCCAGTACCGGTACTTGTCTCCCCAATCTCAGCCACTGTACCAAGCATTACACTACCTTGTCTCACCAATCTCAGCCACTGTACCAAGCATTACACTACCTTGTCTCACCAATCTCAGCCACTGTACCAAGCATTACACTACCTTGTCTCACCAATCTCAGCCACTGTACCAAGCATTACACTACCTTGTCTCACCAATCGTACCACCGGACCAAACCTGTACCATACCTTATAACCCCAATCCCAGCAGCTGTACCAAACCATCACCGTTATATGGCTCCCCAATTCAAACAGTTGTACCTTACTTTGTCTCACTAATTCTAACAGCTGTACCACAACTTATCCTTTACATCCTAACTTTGACACCTCCGAGTGCAGCTCTGTCCAGTAATCAACCGTAGCAGAGAGTGCACCTCAGTCCATGTACTCACCCGTACCAGAGAGTGCAACTCTGTCCAGTACTCACCCGTAGCAGAGAGTGCAGCTCTGTCCAGTCCAGGTGGCCGTCTCTGTTGAAGTCGTAGACCCTAAAGACGTAGTCTATTTTGGCCTCCAGATTGTCGCTCATAAACAAGCAAACACATTTGCAATACTCCTCTACGGTCATCGTCGGTGATTTGGGGGCCTTTAACGCTGGACGGGGGGGGGGGGGCACAGGGGGAAGGGTTTTTGATTAACTTTTGTTACATCAAAAACATGAATTTAATATTGTTTGATTGACCNCGTCGGTGATTTGGGGGCCTTTAACGCTGGACGGGGGGGGGGCACAAGAGGAAGGGTTTTTGATTAACATTTGTTACATCAAAAACATGAATTTAATATTGTTTGATTGACCTCCTATTATAGACCCAATATTTGGCATAATTTCATGCAAAGATCAACTCTTTGACATGCTTTCAAACAAAGACACACTCATTGATATTAATTGTCATACAAATACCAGGTACTTTACATACGTTTACAATACATAGACCTAATATGGGGCATGCAATGACAATTCCATGAATATGCCCAGCCTTTAACATACTTTCAAATATAGACTTAATCTTTGACATATTTGTCGTACATAAACATCATTTCGCAATGTCTTTTACTTACTTTTGAAACATAGTACTTATTTTTGGGGGAGTGGGTTGTGTGTGGAAGTTTGGGGGGGTGGGGGGGATGTTTAGACCAGTAGTCGGCAAACTTATTAGTCTAAAGAGCCACAACATCAGCAACGGACTAGGACATTTTTTAAAGAGCCAAAACATCAGCAACGGACTAGGACATTTTTAAAGAGCCAAAACATCAGCAACGGACTAGGACATTTTTTAAAGAGCCACAACATCAGCAACGGACTAGGACATTTTTTAAAGAGCCAAAACATCAGCAACGGACTAGGACATTTTTTAAAGAGCCAAAACATCAGCAACGGACTAGGACATTTTTTAAAGAGCCAAAACATCAGCAACGGACTATGACATTTTTTAAAGAACCAAATTTATTTTCAAGAACCTGTCAACAGCCATGTTTTTCGAAGTCAAAATCAATTTGTGGCCGAAAGCCGAGCCGTGCTCAGGTCGCTAAAGAGCAGCCTGCGGCCCGCAAGCCGCAATTTACCAACCACTGATTCGTACTGTTCAACTTTGACCATTTTCTTTGACATACTTTCAAACATATTCTGTATCAGGTTGATGAATTGATGTCAAACTTTTTAAAAATTCTATATAACGTTGACCATTTTCTTTGACTTACTTTCAAACATATTCTGTATCAGGTTGATAGAGTTGATGTCAAACTGCTTTGACATCTGAGCCATGAATATCAGGTGGTCGATGTCCTCCCCCTTGTTCTTGGGGAGTTGGTTGGCATACTGGATGATGTTCTCTACCAGCCACCTGTCTAAGCCTGTTAATATCATAGAGGATTGTGTTAGTTCAATATGTAAGCCTGTAGGACTCGGACAATGTAAAAGATGATTGTGTTAGTTCAATAAGCCACGTATCTAAACATGTAGGACATTCTATAATCCATTTCTCTAAGCCTGTAGGACACTCTACAAGCTTTTTGTCTAAGCCTGTAAGACACTCTACAAGCAACTTAACTAAGCATGTGCAACATTCTATAAGCCACTTATCTTAACGTGTAGATCAATCAACAAGCGACTTATCTTAGCCAGTAGGACGCTCTAAAAGCAACGAATCTAAGTATGTAGGCCTATCTACAAGCCACTTATATACGTCTGTAGGATACCCTGTAAGCCGCTTATCAAAGCTATTAATCTAAGCCTGTAGGACACTCTGTACTTTATTCAGTCGTTCAGACTCAAATGTGTAGTCCACCAACTTCTGAATCAGTCGTTCAGACTCACATGTGTAGTTCACCAACTTCTGAATCAGCCGTTCAGACTCACATGTGTCGTCCACTAACGTCTGAATCAGTCGTTCAGACTCACATATGTGGTCTACTAACTTCTGAATCAGCCGTCCAGCATCACCTGAGTAGTCCACTAACTTCTGAATCAGTCGTTCAGAATGTGGTCTACTAACTTCTGAATCAGCCGTCCAGCATCACCTGAGTAGTCCACTAACTTCTGAATCAGTCGTTCAGACTCACATATGTAGTCTACTAACTTCTGAATCAGTCGTTCAGACTCACATGTGTAGTCCACCAACTTCTGAATCAGCCGTTCAGCCTCACATATGTAGTCTACTAACTTCTGAATTAGTCGTCCAGACTCACATGTGTAGTTCACCAACTTCTGAATCAGCCGTTCAGACTCACATGCGTAGTTCACCAACTTCTGAATCAGCCGTTCAGACTCACATGTGTAGTTCACCAACTTCTGAATCAGCCGTTCAGACTCACCTGAGTAGTCCACCATCTCCTGAATCAGCCGTTCAGACTCACCTGTGCAGTTCACTAACTTATGAATCAGCCGTTCAGACTCACCTGAGTAGTCCACCAACTTCTGAATCAGCCGTTCGGATTGTGCCACAAGTCTCTTGAAGCTTGTCATGGTCTGCTGGAATCATGTAAAGATTCAATAGAAGTGAATTTACTTTTTATCCCCTCGCTTCCCAGTTCATTTTTCCCCCTCCCCCCAATCTGTTGTTGCTGTTGTCCGCCCCCTCCCCACTTTGTTGTTTTCGATGTCCTCCCCCAAACCCCAAGAAATAGGTTTTAGGTGTGACCATAGCAATTTTCATAAAGAATCTAGCTTTCCTTAGTGCTACCCAACACCTCTGTTCCTTAGTGCTACCCAGCACCATTTTTTCCGTAGTGCTACGCAACACCTTTGTTTCTTAGTGCTACCCAACACTTTTGTTTCATAGTACTAACGTATGCTATTTACTTTGTGCTACCAAACGCCCTAATACTACCTAACTTATTGCTACCTCACACTCCATTACTTAGTGCTACCCAACGCCTTTTAACGTATTGCTACCTAACTTATTGTTATCTTACACCCTAATAATTAGTGCTATCCAACCCCCTTTTACGTATTGCTAACATACTGCTATCTCATAAACCATTACTTAGTGCTACCCAACGCCCTAATAGTAAGTGCTACCGACTCCGTATTACTTAGTTCTACCCAACGCCCTATTACATAACGCTCCCCAACGCCCTTTTACTCATTGCAACCCAACGCCCTATTACTTAGTGATACCCAACTCCCTTTTACTTATGGCTACTCAACTTATTTCTAACTAATACCCCAATACTCAGTGCAACCAACGCCATTTTACTTAGTGCTACCCAACGCCCCAATACTTGTAGCTACCCAAGGTATATTTTCCTGTTCTACCCAAAACACCCAAAAGACGATATCGCTATGTTCCAATCAGAAAGTCGTCTGCTGTTATAAATGGGAGTCGCTTAGTCACTTCCTTGTTTGGTCACGTGATATGAGTAAGTCATCACTAGGCTGCAACACACAACAAAAGATACTTTATCAGTGCTTCCCCAATGTCATGTTAATTAAAAATTTTACATTTCGTAATATTATGGAATGCAAGCGTTTTTTTAAATGAAATACATAAATGTGACAATAAATATACGTCAGTTATGATTAAAGGAAGAAAGTTATTTCAAGAAAAATTTGTGAGCGATATTCGATGTGAACTATCAATACTATTATCGGCAGGATGTTGTTGAGCTCCGTGCGTGCTCATGACGTCATTTGCGTTGTTATTCAATATTGATGCAGGAGTCATTCCCCTTTGTTTATTTTATTGTTAATTTTCATTGGACGAAATGTAGTGTAGTTGTAGTGTGTATCGGGCTGCTGTTGTCAAGCACTAGTGTGTTGTATACAGTATACCGGAAATCTTACTCGTTTTTACTCATATCACGTGACAAAATAATTGACTAAGCGACTCCCATTCAAAGGCTTGGAAGAAGCTTACCGGACGCTCTAAAATCCAAGCTATACGATTGGTCAAACCGTCGAATGTCGTGATACAGCGACTATAATGAGGACAATCAACACACTTTACCTGGTTGTTGCTTACCACAGCTTACACCACTTAGCCAATCTGTAATAGGAAAACCAATATATAACACCTAGATGTTGCTTACCACAGATTACACCATCGAATCCAATCTGTTATGAGAACAACTAATATACAACACCTAGACGTTGCTTACCACAGATTACACCACGTATCCAATCTGTAATGATGACAGCCAATACACACCACCTGACCGTTGCTTACCACAGCTTACACCACGTATCCAACCTGTAACGAGGACAGCCCACTAGCGGCGACTTCTATCACAACACTAATACGACATGCACAGCCAGTCTGAACTACGACTTCTCTGGGGGAGCGCATCACAATGTTATTTGGTTGGACTATAGGTGCCTACTGTTGCGGCTAATGGCGCGTCCTCTGGGAATTTCCAGTAGCTGCGTGAATGTGCTGTGAAAACGTTAATACTAGCAGTGGCTCGCAGTGGCTAGCAGTGTCTAGCAGTGGCTCGCAGCGGTCACCTTTAGATCAAACAGTGAAAGGAAAACAGAAAAAAAACACTTTTGAGAAATATTTAAAAAAATAAAAAATAATAACATCTCACCGATTTCTTTGTGTTTCCCGTAGTAGAGATGTCTTAGTTGCACTATATCTCGTGATGGTTAGCATTTTATACCAACAATAGTTGGAACGGTTGAAGCGACAACACTAGACACATTTGTGTCTATTGCCTCAAGCCTTCAAACCCGTAGTGCATGATTCCCTCACAAAGTGGCACTAGAAATCAGTGAAATTTCCTCATCAACACCAGGAACAGAAACATTGAAAATCCCATCTACATGCATAGGAGCCAAAATGATCAATAAATTGATCGTGGGGCCTTAAGATTTAGAAGAAGAAGAGGAAGTACTCCTATCAACTTATGAAGCACCCATATTTCTATAGATTTATATTTACACAAAAAAAAAACACCCAAACAAACAAAACAACTCGAATAATTTCGAGATTTGTCGGCGTTCCAAATCTTGTCAATGCGCTCCAAATCTTGTCAATGCGTTCCAAATCTTGTCAATGCGCTCCAAATCTTGTCACTGTCAATGCCAAATAAGCTGTTGACGAATCCAATTTCTTTTTTTTTTAAACTTCTTTGAAGAATCATCAGCCTAGGTAAAGCCAGAAGATTAGTTTGTTACGTGAAGATCAGATAAGATTCTTTTACTGATCCAAACAAATGGAAATGCTTTTTGATGGCATTGTACATTTTCAGCACATAAATAAACACGAGACATCCACATTAAATTATTTCACTAGTGAAAAGAAAACAGCCATTCAGTGAATTCTCCTAGGCATATCAGGGACTTGTCAGTTCTCATTAAGATTTGTGACCTCAGGGGAAGCAAGCTGAATGCCAGACTTTCGGAGTCTTAGTTTTCATGGATGACATCCAAACGTCTCTCAATAGTGTGCACCTTGTCAGCATTAGGTGGAATGTAAGTGAGGAGGATACAGATTTGGGTGAACTCCCTAGGTAGGTAAAATGGCCTTAAAGTAATGCAGAATAGTTCTATGCCGGGTGTACAAACTACATGTTTCACTGTACTGGTGTTGATGCTTCAGTAGTTTTTTGTTAACATATATTTCCAATCCCCCTCCCTTGGATTTGCAGCTGTCGGTTGTTCTATCGGCACGGAAAATATTAAATTCGTCCAATGCCACTGCTGAATCTGGTACCTTTTCGCTGATCCATGTTTCTGTCAGACATATTGAATATGATTTCGCGAAATTTATAGAAATGCTGATAGCAACGATCCAGTTCATCCATCTTGTTACATAGTGATCTAACGTTTCCCAAAACAAAGCAGGTGCAGTGTCCTGTTACGTGAAGCCGGCACAGTGTCCTGTTACATGAAGCCGGTACGGTGCCCTGTTACGTGAAGCCGGCGCAGTGTCCTGTTAAGTGAAGCCGGTGCATTGTCATGTCAAGTGAAGCCGGTACAGTGTCCTGTTACATGAAGCCGGTACAGTGTCCTGTTACATGAAGCCGGTACATTGTCCTTTTACATGAAGCCGGTACAGTGTCCTGTTACGTGAAGACGGCACAGTGTCCTGTTACTTAATGCCGGTGCAATATCCTGTTAAGTGAAGCCGGTGCATTGTCATGTTAAGTGAAGCCGGTACAGTGGTCTGTTCAGTGAAGCCGGTACATTGGCTTGATGTGAGTACAGCCGTCTGATGACAAAAGCCGGTACAGTGGCCCGTTGTGAGTACAACCGTCTGATGACAAAAGCAGCTACATTGGCCCATTGTGAGTACAGCCGCCTGATGACAAAAGCTGCTACAATGGCCCGTTGTGAGTACAGCCGTCTGATGACAAAAGCCGGTACAGTGGCCCGTTGTGAGTACATACGTCTGATGACAAAAGCTGGTACAGTGGCCCGTTGTGAGTACAGCCGACTGATGACAAAAGCCGGTACAGTGGCCCGTTGTGAGTACAGCCGACTGATGACAAAAGCCGGTACAGTGGCCCTTTGTGAGTACAGCCGACTGATGACAAAAGCTGGTACAATGGCCCATTGTGAGTACAGCCG
>CAXITT010000285.1:353204-375223 GCA_964033795.1 Lymnaea stagnalis
AAGCCGGTACAGTGGCCCGTTGTGAGTACAGCCGCCTGATGACAAAAGCCGGTACAATGGCCCGTTGTGAGTCAGCCGCCTGATGACTTAAAGCCGGTACAGTGGCCCCTTGTGAGTACAGCCGCCTGATGACAAAAGCGTGTACAGTGGCCCGTTGTGAGTATAGCCGCCTGATAACAAAAGCCGGTACAGTGGCCCGTTGTGAGTACAGCCGACTGATGAGAAAAGCCGGTACAGTGGCCCGTTGTGAGTACAGCCGCCTGATGACAAAAGCCGGTACAGTGGCCCGTTGTGAGTACAGCCGACTGATGACAAAAGCCGGTACAGTGGCCCGTTGTGAGTACAGCCGCCTGATGACACAAGCCACCCGTATCTGCCCACAGATAAAACCTAACCTAAAATCAATGTCGCCCTTTTCATCTCATTATGTCCTTTAATTTTATATCTGAAATGTGTCCTACCAAGGATCTTCACCACAGGTATAAAATGTCCTACCCTTTCCCGGGTCCTAAGCACACTTATAAAATGTCCCTCCCTTCCTTGAAGTTCACACAATATATATACAATGTCCTATGGTGAAAGCCACACATAAAATGTCCTATCTCAACCGGGGTCCACACCACAGGTATAAAATATCCTACCTCTCTTATGGTCAAAACCACTCATAAAATGTCCTATTTCTACCCGGGGTGTACACCGCAGGTATCCACACTTTATCTCACTCACTCTATCATGTACTCAAAAGTTATGGATATAGATATAAGTAATTTTAAGGACCCTATTGTTGACTGGCTTGCGTGATGCCACGATTTCATATCGAAAATGAGAGCCACTGAGCCACTGATGTGGCTGTCTTAATTCCATGCTTTTACCTCCAAACACGAGAATTTCTGATGTGGCTGTCTTAATTCCAAGCTTTCATCGCCACACATAACAACCGCTGATGCGGCTGTCTTAATCCCACGTTTTCATCTTCAAACATAAGAACCGCTGATGTGGCTGTCTTAAATCCACGCTTTCACCTCCAAACATAAGAACCGCTGATGTGGCCCTCTTAAATCCACGCTTTCACCTCCAAACACGAGAACCGCTGATGTGGCTCTCTTAAATCCACGCTTTCACCTCCAAACACGAGAACCGCTGATGTGGCTCTCTTAAATCCACGCTTTCACCTCCAAACATAAGAACCGTTGATGTGGCTCTCTTAAATCCACGCTTTCACCTCCAAACACGAGAACCGCTGATGTGGCTCTCTTAAATCCACGCTTTCACCTCCAAACATAAGAACCGTTGATGTGGCTCTCTTAAATCCACGCTTTCACCTCCAAACACGAGAACCGCTGATGTGGCTCTCTTAAATCCACGCTTTCACCTCCAAACATAAGAACCGTTGATGTGGCTCTCTTAAATCCACGCTTTCACCTCCAAACACGAGAACCGCTGATGTGGCTCTCTTAAATCCACGCTTTCACCTCCAAACATAAGAACCGTTGATGTGGCTCTCTTAAATCCACGCTTTCACCTCCAAACACGAGAACCGCTGATGTGGCTCTCTTAAATCCACGCTTTCATCTCCAAACGCGACTGATTGAAAGTTCTGGAAGTGAAGAAACGGTCGGTGAGACCAAGTAAAATCCAGATGGGAGAGGGGAGGGGCGCCTAAGCTGTGGAGGAGCTGGACGGAGGTCGCAATTAATTAGGATAGATTGACAGCGGGAGACGTGAGGAGAAATAGGCAGGAAGGGTGGTGGTATGTTGATGGACAGAGAAGGAAGGGTCGCATGGTGGTGTGGTGACAGAGAGCGTAGGTCATATGGTGGTGGAGTGTGGATGGACAGAGAAGCAAGGGTCGCATGGTGGTGTGGTGATAGAGACCGAATGTCATATGGTGGTGGTGTGTTGATAGAGAGCGAAGGTTATTTGGTGATGATGTCTTGATAGACAGAGAAGGAAGGGTCGAATGGCGTTGTGTTGATAGAGAGCGAAGTTCATATGGTAGTGGTGTGTTGATAGAGAGCGAAGGTTATATGGTGATGGTGTGTTGATAGACAGAGAAGGAAGAGTCGTTTGATGTTGTGTTGATAGAGAGCGAAGGTCATATGGTGGTGGTGTGTTGATAGAGAGCGAAAGGTCATATGCTGGTGGCGTGTTGATAGAGAGCGAAGGTCATATGGTGGTGGTGTGTTGATAGACAGAGAAGGAAGGGTCGTATGGTGTTGTGTTGATAGAGACCGAAGGTCATATGGTGGTGGTGTGTTGATAGAGAGAAGGTCATCTGGTGGTGTTGTGTTGATAGAGAGCGAAGGTCATATGGTGGTGGTGTGTTGATAGAGAGCGAAGGTCATATGGTGGTGGTGTGTTGATAGAGAGCTAAGGTCTTTTGGTGGTGGTAGGTTGATGGACAGAGAAGGAAGGAGTTGATAGAACCCCTGCGTGTAGCGGGAGTAAACAACTTACTCGCTATTCCAATATTTTTCAGCGTGGCGAAATTTTCAGATGGATGATTATATTTAGATGATATTGGCTTGTCTGTGTGACGTCACCCAACACCTTTTTTTAGGTTTCCTATGTTTTCTATGTATACGGCCGTGTACAGTGCCGTAGGACATGTTTTCTATGTATACGGCCATGTACAGTGCCGTAGGACATGTTTTCTGTGTATACGGCCATGTACAGTGCCGTAGGACATGTTTTCTATGTATACGGCCACGTACAGTGCCGTAGGACATGTTTTCTATGTATACGGCCATGTACAGTGCCGTAGGACATGTTTTCTATTTATACGGCCATGTACAGTGCCGTAGGACATGTTTTATATATATGCGGCCATGTACAGCTTCAGTACAGACACGTATTTTATATACATATATACGGCTCAGTAGCCAAGTATTTTAACTAATATTAAACATTAGTTATAGCTCGCCTAACAATTGGTGACAGCAATTGGTGAACCAACCATCTACTAAAGCTACTTGACAAACATGAACCCATTTAAGACTCCCAGTTATTGCTTCTCCCCTTTCCCCCATGATAAATTGATGGTGGGCCCTTGAGATATAGAAGAAGACACGTCTCTGCACACTTTTTACTTCACGCCCATGAACTCTGTTAATACACGGATGCCACAACCACTTTTACACCGACTGTTGTTATTACACCGTATTTAAATTGAGACGATTTCAAATTCAGAAAAGAACATATTACGCACTTAACGCCGTTGCCTTATTTAAACCAAAAAAAAAATATTTTAACGTATTTATCGGAAATTATATTTTGCAGCGATATCCGGAAACAGCACAATTTCCCATTCCGAAATATGCGTCATGAAATACTTATCTTCAATGAGATTTAAACAAATGCCGGGGGGGGGGAACCTAATCTCAGCTTAATCCCGTGGTGTTGTCCTCACGGATTTACTCAAGGATTAACTCAAGGATCGCGCAGATAATCGTGTTTATTTTCAGCCAACACAGAACACGGCTGGTATCGACTCTCTTGGAGGGATCGATTTTCAGCACTGAAATGTGCACATCATGGTGATACCGACATTTAAAAACAGATACACCAGCGTCGATACTTTGGGAGAGTGCCGACATACAACATTGTGACCGGATAAATACATAGCAGTGTGACAATATTGAGTCTTAAAAATGAGAGAATCGATACGTGGCCTTTAACCATGCCAGCCTCTACAAGAAGCCAATGATCTCGGGCTTGAAGATTGTTGCAAAGATAGACGCAGATAGTGCGTGGGTTCAGATCAGGAGTTAAGGAGCCATAAAGGTAATATCGCGTAGTTACAGTAGTCGTAAAGGTTATATCGCGTAGCTCAGTAATCGTAAAGGTTATATCGCGTAGTTCAGTAGTCGTAAAGGTTATATCGCGTAGCTCAGTAGTCGTAAAGATTATGTCACATTATTCTGTTCGCTGGTGTCATTGGCAGAGCCACAATGCTTGAATAAACCTATGAATCATTGGCAGAGCCACAATGCTTGAATAAACCAATGAATCATTGGCAGAGCCACGGCCTGCTTAATCCCATGAATTATTGGCAGAGCCACAATGCTTGAATAAACCCATGAATCATTGGCAGAGCCACAATGCTTGAATAAACCCATGAATCATAGGCAGAGCCACGGCCTGCTTAATTACATGAATTATTGGCAGAGCCACAATGCTTGAATAAACCCATGAATCATTGGCAGAGCCACAATGCTTGAATAAAACCATGAATCATTGGCAGAGCCACAATGCTTGAATAAACCCATGAATTATTGGCAGAGCCACAATGTTAGAATAAATCCATAATTCATTGACGGCCTGCATAAACCCATGATTCATTGGCAGAGCCAAATATCCTGAATAAACCCATGATTCATTGGCAGAGCCACACGGCCTGCATAAACCCATGATTCCTTGACAGAGCCACACGGCCTGCATAAACCCATGATTCCTTGACAGAGCCACATGGCCTGCATAAACCCAAGATTCCTTGTCCATATGCCAATGTACCGACACAGAACCGTCGTGTGAGCCCTGAGAAATCCTGGCAGCTTCAGGTGGCCTCAGATATTTAAGGGACCCGAAGCTATGATGTCCGGAAACAATCCAAATTAAACCTTAAAAGTGGCAGACAAGTGGGTGGGGCAAAAGTGGTGCTCTGCCCTTACAATTTTCGACAGACGTGACTCAAGTATTGGTTTTCATTGAGATAAAAATAGACTGGCTTATAAATTGTTTCTGTTTATGATTCGAGGTTGTGGATGTCCCAAAGACACCCTGTTGATAATGGCATATTTCTGTCCGTCCCCAGACCAAGTTCAAGCTGGGCACACACATCCTCCCCGTGCTGTGTCTGCCGAGGGACAAGTTCCGGGTCAGGCTGGAGACCGTGTACTTCCTCAAGAAGCACGACATCCTGCCGGATGACCTGACCTTCATCGATGACGTCGACCTGGCGGCGCTGACTCAGAACGAGGTGGTCACCTTGAGCGCGACCCTGGTCGACCACCATGTCCTCAGTGAGGCCGAAGAGTGTTTGGGGCAGTTCGTGACAGAGGTGCTTGACCACCGGCCAGTCCACGGGGAGTTGCCCAAGAGGTGAGATTGTTGTCTAAGATTAAACCTCTCAAAGTTCACAACATTAATCCAACTGATGACATCATCAAGGCTAACATTAGAGCAAATTTTTAATTTTAATGGAGCTAGCCTCTTTTTTATCACCCAAAACTGTTAGGATAACTAATATTGAATGTATTTACAATGTTTTTGGTGTTATTCGCCACATTGTTGGGAACACTAATGTTAAAGGCATTTAACATGGTTGTGGTGTTATCCATCAAATTGTTAGGAAAACTAATAATTGAATGGATTTAATTTAACATGGTTTTAGTGTTATCCACCAAATTGTTAGGATAACTAATAATTGAATGGATTTAACATGGTTGTGGTGTTATCCACCACATTGTTAGGATAACTAATACCGGATGGAGTTGTTATCCACGGTTGATAACTTCTGAAGACTGTTTATTTCATAATAATATTTTTCAAGATGAAATTGGTTTCCAAAAAGCAGCTTCAAATTATTCCTCCTTTGATTGAAATTAAATTATTCCTGCTTTGATTGAAATTAAATTATTCCTGCTTCGATTGAAATGAAATTATTCCTGCTTCGATTGAAATGAAATTATTCCTGCTTTGATTGAAATTTAATTATTCCTGCTTTGATTGAAATTAAATTATTCCTGCTTCGATTGAAATGAAATTATTCCTGCTTCGATTGAAATGAAATTATTCCTGCTTTGATTGAAATTAAATTATTCCTGCTTCGATTGAAATTAAATTATTCCTGCTTTGATTGAAATGAAATTATTCCTGCTTTGATTGAAATTAAATTATTCCTGCTTTGATTGAAATGAAATCTTTGCTTCAACTCGTTCACTGACCCTCACTTTCCTGTCTATCTCTCTGAACTGTTGCTTCCTTACATCCCCACAAGACAACTACGCTCTTCCATTGACAGTAGAACCCTCTCAATCCCAAGAACCAAAACTAAGACCATCGGTGAACGCTCCTTCTGCTTCCATGGGCCCACGTTCTGGAACCAGCTCCCCTTCCAGCTACATCATAGTGAAACCTCGTCCATTTTCAAAAAGTCCCTTAAAACTCATCTGTTTAGGTCCGCCTATGACCTGTGATGCACCCTCCTTGCCCTACCTCATTTTCTGTTTCGGGTTGATCCTGAAGTGTCAAAGTGTCCTCGTTTTATAGTCATTTTCATTGTTTCTATAAAATAGTAGTTACTATCCTAGTATCTCATTTGTATTTACTTAGTTTTACATGTTTTAATAATTGTAAAGCGCTTAGAGCTTTATGATAAGCGCTATATAAAAATGCCTAAATAAATAAATAAATAAATATGATACCACTGGCTGTTCTGGCTCCTAATTAATATATAATTGTTGATAATATGCTTCTATCGTCTGTTCAATCCACGGATCCTATTTAATATCTAATTACGAATGATATGGTTCTATTGGCTGTTCTGCCCTGGATTCGAATTAATATCAGCTAATCGTGGATAGTTTGGTTCTATTGGCTGTTCAGTCCATGGATCCTAATTAAGATGGTTAATTAAATTGCACAAATAACTTAACTCTTAATGAACCGGCATGTTATAACTCTATAGACAGGACATTGCTGTCGGGCATATATCAATGGGAATAGATGGGTAGACACGACATACATCAATGGGAATAGATGGGCAGACACGGCATATATCAATGGGAATAGACAGAGCACTGCAGAATGGGCATATATCAATGGGAATACACAGGGCATTGCAGGCAGGGCATATATCATTGGGAATAGACAGAGTAGTGCAGACATTTCCTGTAATGTAAATTTGTCTGTAGAGTAAGATATATTATGCTAAATGTATCCAATAGATTCACATTTTCAACTATCAGGTCCTGACTTAAGTGCGCCGAATCTTTTACTTGTAGTCTCTAGTCATATTGCTTTGGTAGGGGCAAGCGGAGGGCTGGTGTTTGGAGCTTAGTCTGGAGACAAGTGGTGGGCTAGTGTTGGGAGCTTAGTCTGGAGGCAAGTGGTGGGCTGCTGTTGGGAGCTTAGTCTGGAGGCGAGTGGTGGGCTGGTGTTGGGAGCTTAGTCTGAAGGGAAGTGGTGGGCTGGTGTTGGGAGCTTAGTCTGGAGGGAAGTGGTGGGCTGGTGTTGGGAGCTTAGTCTGGAGGCAAGTGGTGGGCTGGTGTTGGGAGCTTAGTCTGGAGGCAGGTGGGGGGGGGGTGTTGGGAGCTTAGACTGGAGGCAAATGGTGGGCTGGTGTTGGGAGCTTTCTGGAGGCAAATGGTGGGCTGGTGTTGGGAGCTTAGTCTGAAGGGAAGTGGTGGGCTGTTGTTGGGAACTTAGTCTGAAGGGAAGTGGTGGGCTGGTGTTGGGAGCTTAGTCTGGAGGCAAGTGGTGGGTTGGTGTTGGGGGCTTAGTCTGGAGGCAAGTGGTGGGCCGGTGTTTGGAGCTTAGTCTGGAGGCAAGTGGTGGGCTGGTGTTGGGAGCTTAGTCTGAAGGAAAGAGGTGGGCTGGTGTTGGAGCTTAGTCTGGAGGCAAGAGGTGGGCTGGTGTTGGGAGCTTAGTCTGGAGACAAGTGGTGGTCTGGTGTTGGGAGCTTAGTCTAGAGACAAGTGGTGGGCTGGTGTTGGGCTGGGGTTGGGAGTTTAGTCTGAAGGTAAGAGGAGAGCTGGTTTTGGGAGCTTAATCTGGAGCCAAGAGATGGTCTGGTGTTTGGAACTTTGCCCAGAAATTTATGGAATGGAAACTCTTTGGATCTGTCAGGGGATTTAAAGTTATCTAAGTCTACCAAATGGGATTTACCTGTTATATGGGATATCCACCTATCATATGGGATATCCACCTGCCACATGGAAAATACACCTACCCTATGGGATATCTCTATACCATAGGGGATATCAACCTGCCGTATGGGATATCCACATATCATATGGTATATTCTCCTACCATATGGGATATCCACCTGCCCTGTCTTTTACTATGCACATATCTTTTCTTTTATTACTGCATTACATTGAAGCCTTGTTATGAAACAATGTTATGAAACAATGAATTTCATATTATTGGTGGCACTCATACAACATTACAAGCTATGAAGAAATTTTTTTTTCTGTTTTTCATCTTCCAGTTGGAATGCACAGATTGAAACCATTGGCTCCTGTTCTACCCTGGTGGCAAGGAAAATGTTAGCATCAGAGGAGTTCACAATAGACCCAACAGTAGCAGAACTTTTGTTAGGTTAGCCCAACCTTGTAGCTGAACAGTAGTGTCATAGCTGACCAGAAGTGTCATCATAGCTGACCCGTGTTGTCTTAGCTCACTAGTAGTGTCTTAGCTGACCAGAAGTGTCATAGCTGACCAGTAGTGTCATAGCTGACCAGTAGTGTCATAGCTCACCATTCGCGTCATAGCTCATCATAAGTGTCATAGCTCATCAGTTGTGTCATAGCTCACCAGTAGTGTCATAGCTCACCAGTAGTGTCATAGCTCACCAGTAGTGTCATAGCTCACCAGTAGTGTCATATTTGATTAATAATATAAATAATAATAAAGTTCATTTCAAAAACACGCTTCATCCCCAAAGGCTCAAAGCGCGGTACAAAGTCAACAAAAAACAAATCTATACTTTACCACATTTAAAACAAACGCAACACTACAAAAACTAATGACAAGCATACCAAGTCAAAGCAGCATAATCAGCAGTAGCTAAACTGTGGTTAGAAAAGGAGAAGCTGATATGTTTGATTAGTGGCAATTTGAAACACACTAATTTCAGGTGAAAAAAAAAATTAGGTAAATTTTAAAAAATTGAATTATCAAAACAAAACCTGGAGGTACTACTGTACAGGTAGATCCATTATGATAAAACAGCGGTCACAGGGAAAGACCTAAGTGGCCAATTGCATTTTTTTTTCAGAGAGATTTTTGTCTAAAGCTTGTCATGGCAGGAACTGAAAGTTGATTCACTAATACAGCGGTTCTCAACCTGTGGGTCGCGACCCCTTTGGGGATCAAAGGACCCTTACAACAGGGTTCATCTAAGACCATCGGAAAAAACACATAATTTTATAGTTGGGGGTTTTAGAATGGGGTCGCAGCATTAGGAAGGTTGAGAACCACTGCACTAATACAAGACGATGTTTTCAGCCGGATTGAGCTTGTTTTTCCTATGTCTTTAGGCACAATCTTGTCTGACACTGGGAACATGTCCACTAGTGATAACATTGGAACCCCAGCTGACCACGAGGTCTTGGTCAAACTCAAGTCATTCCTACCTCCGAGTATATCAGCCACGAGCATCTATGATGAAATCAGGAATTCCAAGTTTGATTTGTCTTGTAAGTATTGTATCAGCCACAAGCATGTATAGTCTAGGATGATGTATTATATCAGCCACAAGCATGTATAGTCTAGGATGATGTATTATGTCAGCCACAAGCATGTATAATCTAGGATGATGTATTATGTCAGCCACAAGCATGTATAGTCTAGGATGATGTATTATGTCAGACACAAGCATGTATAATCTAGGATGACGTATTATATCAGCCACAAGCATGTATAGTCTAGGATGATGTATTATGTCAGCCACAAGCATGTATAATCTAGGATGATGTATTATGTCAGCCACAAGCATGTATAGTCTAGGATGATGTATTATATCAGCCACAAGCATGTATAGTCTAGGATGATGTATTATGTCAGCCACAAGCATGTATAATCTAGGATGATGTATTATGTCAGCCACAAGCATGTATAATCTAGGATGATGTATTATGTCAGCCACAAGCATGTATAATCTAGGATGATGTATTATGTCAGCCACAAGCATGTATAGTCTAGGATGATGTATTATGTCAGCCACAAGCATGTATAGTCTAGGATGATGTATTATGTCAGCCACAAGCATGTATAGTCTAGGATGATGTATCATGTCAGGCACAAGCATGTATAGTCTAGGATGATGTATTATGTCAGCCACAAGCATGTATAATCTAGGATGATGTATTATGTCAGCCACAAGCATGTATAGTCTAGGATGATGTATTATGTCAGCCACAAGCATGTATAGTCTAGGATGACGTATTATGTCAGCCACAAGCATGTATAGTCTAGGATGACATATTATGTCAGGCACAAGTATGTATAGTCTAGGATGACGTATTATGTCAGGCACAAGTATGTATAATCTAGGATGAAATTGTAAGAATTGTATCAGCCACTAGTATTTATAAACTAGGATGACATTGTAACAATTGTATCAGCCACAATTATCTATAAACTAGGATGAAATTTTAAGATTTGTATCTTTCACAAGTATCTATAAATTAGGATGAAATTGTAAGAAATATATCAGCCACAAGTATCTATAAACTAGAATGACATTGTAAGAATTGTATCAGCCACAATTATCTATAAACTAGGATGAAATTGTATCTGTAAACTATGATGAAATTGTAAGTATTATTCAGCCACAACTATCTATAAACTAGGATGACATTGTATTGTATCAGCCACAAATATCTATAATCTAGGATGAAGTGAGTGAAATTCCTTGTCATAATTGATGACACTTGTAACAACCAATCTTTGACTTGTGATCTCTCTGTCTCATCACTGACTGTCCTAGTAATGACACTTGTAACAGCCAATCTTTGACTTGTGATCTCTCTGTCTCATCACTGACTGTCCTAGTAATGACACTTGTAACAGCCAATCTTTGACTTGTGATCTCTCTGTCTCATCACTGACTGTCCTAGTAATGACACTTGTAACAGCCAATCTTTGACTTGTGATCTCTCTGTCTCATCACTGACTGTCCTAGTAATGACACTTGTAACAGCCAATCTTTGACTTGTGATCTCTCTGTCTCATCACTGACTGTCCTAGTAATGACACTTGTAACAGCCAATCTTTGAATTGTTTTCTCTCTGTCTCATCACTGACTGTCCTAGTAATGACACTTGTAACAGCCAATCTTTGACTTGTGATCTCTCTGTCTCATCACTGACTGTCCTAGTAATGACACTTGTAACAGCCAATCTTTGAATTGTTTTCTCTCTGTCTCAGCACTGACTGTCCTAGTAATGACACTTGTAACAACCAATCTTTGACTTGTTTTCTCTCTGTCTCAGCACTGACTGTCCTAGTAATGACACTTGTAACAGCCAATCTTTGAATTGTTTTCTCTCTGTCTCAGCACTGACTGTCCTAGTAATGACACTTGTAACAGCCAATCTTTGAATTGTTTTCTCTCTGTCTCAGCACTGACTGTCCTAGTAATGACACCTGTAACAGCCAATCTTTGAATTGTTTTCTCTCTGTCTCAGCACTGACTGTCCTAGTAATGACACTTGTAACAGCCAATCTTTGAATTGTTTTCTCTCTGTCTCAGCACTGACTGTCCTAGTAATGACACCTGTAACAGCCAATCTTTGAATTGTTTTCTCTCTGTCTCAGCACTGACTGTCCTAGTAATGACACTTGTAACAGCCAATCTTTGAATTGTTTTCTCTCTGTCTCAGCACTGACTGTCCTAGTAATGACACCTGTAACAGCCAATCTTTGAATTGTTTTCTCTCTGTCTCAGCACTGACTGTCCTAGTAATGACACTTGTAACAGCC
The DNA here is from genome assembly GCA_964033795.1 of Lymnaea stagnalis. Taxonomy (NCBI): domain Eukaryota; kingdom Metazoa; phylum Mollusca; class Gastropoda; family Lymnaeidae; genus Lymnaea; species Lymnaea stagnalis. Next base: position 364,914 of record CAXITT010000285.1, read on the forward strand.
AATCTTTGAATTGTTTTCTCTCTGTCTCAGCACTGACTGTCCTAGTAATGACACTTGTAACAGCCAATCTTTGAATTGTTTTCTCTCTCTCTGTCTCAGCACTGACTGTCCTGGAGATGTTACACAAGGACTTGAAGATATTGAAAGGCACACACATCACAGTAGCCATGTCCACCATTACGATGGACTTGGAGGTAATCTTCTATGTTTCATCCTTTTAGATCAGTGGTTGTCAAGCTAACTAATGCCCAGACCCTTTAATGAAGGGTTCTCAAACTCAAATCATCGGGGGGGGGGGGGAGGGGGGGGCGCAGGAGGTATAGTCTGAGTGAGACTGGGCCACATCAAGGAAAACAAAAAAAAGCGATTACAAATTGAATAAAGTAAAACTGGTACAAGCTGCTCAACATTTATTAAAATCAAAATAAGACATTAAGGGTTGTCAAGGACTAGGCTTCATCTTCTTCCTTCTACTCTAGTGCTTCTTCTTACACAGCTGAGCAACATTTGGCTTGAGTGAGGAAGCAACTGAGACACCCAGTATAGCTTAAAGATGCTCATCAGTAAGTTTGGCCCTGAACTTTGACTTTTAGATTTCATAGTGGGAAAACAGCTTCTCACACAAATAGGTACTCCCAAAAAAGTCACATGATCCGATTGAGCAGCCTGGGAATCTCATTGAAAGTGGAGGGCAATGCTCTCATCTATTGTCCATGCTTTTCTGTTTCTCCATTCAGTCACTGAACTTAGAAATTGCACTGAAGATCAATCTACTCCATTTGAAGCGCAACGGAGGGGGGAGAGGGGGGGGAGATGCATCCTTCACATTAAAGGAGAAAGGATCAGCAAACAGTTGAAAAGTAGCTCTGTGTGTTTTAAAGTCTAAAACCATGGCATCAAATCCTTCCTGTAGATATGCAAGGCTCCAGTAGAGTAATTACTGAATGGTGCGCCCGAATACATGAGTAATTTTCATATTGGGAAATGGCAGAGGTTTCTCTAAGAACCGTAACACAAGTTTTGTGCAGAACGCCCTGACATCACCATAGGCAACAACGATAAGCTGCTCCTGGTCTTATTACTTCTTGTTTAGTACATTCAGCTCCTGTGTAATGTCAACAAGAAAGTCCACGAACAATTTGGGAACACGAATCCAGGAACAACCACCCCACCCTTCTCCATAAAGGCGTTAAAGGCTAAAATGTGTTCAAACAATAGGCAGGAGCAGGCCATATATTTAAATTATTAATGTATAGGGAGAAGCTATTGTAGGGTGAATGAATTTTGATTTTTTTATCGCAGAAAAGGCCTTTTTCACTAACCTTTTTTTTAAATGGAACCAAGCTGACATGCTCGGAATTTCCCTCACTTGTTAACAGTGGGGGCAATTTAAATAGGGCTTCCTTGATACCGTGTCAAATTGCTAGGACTTACACAATTAAGGTTGTGCATTAACCACTAACTGACTTTTTAAACTTTTCTCAAAACCGCACTTTGGCCATGTTTATCTCATAAAATGCTACAAAAATTTTTTTTATAGTTTTGTTTTAAAATGGTTTTTACGATTATAATCAACGTCTAAATCTATACAATATCAATAAAAATCAGAATTAGTGGGGTGGCTGAGATTCGACTGAAACCGTCGAGGAAGGTTCCATTATATATATATATATGAGAATGGAAAAACGCGCGGGCTGCATTACACTAAACTTTGTTGTCATGTAGTGGGCCGCAAAATATCATCTGGTGGGCCGCAAATGGCCTGCGGGCCTTGTGTTTAAGACCCCCGCCTTAATACATGTTCCTCATGTTGTGGTGACCCCCCACCCCCCAACAAAAATATTAATTTTATTGCTACTTAATAAATATGTTTTCTCCGATGGTCCTAGTCGACCCCCCTGAAAGGGTCATTCGACCCCCAAAGGAGTCATGACCAACAGGTTAAGAACCGCTGTTTTTTATCAGATCTCTTACCGGAGGTAATCTATTATTTGAGTTAATCTCATATTAAAGGTCATCTCCTATTGGAGGTCATCTCTTTTTGGAGGTCATCTTTTTTGGTTCAACCTGTTAGAAAAAATCTCTTATAGATGTTAGCTAAGCTTTAGGTTAGGGTAAGGGTCTGTTAAAATCATGTTAGGGTTAGGGTCTGTTAAAAATGATGTTAGCGTTAGGGTATGTCAAAATGATGTTAGGGTTAGTGTAAAGTTTTCTGTTTGTCAGAAGTTTTATACAACCAGACCGCTTAATAATAATAATAAAGTTTATTTCAAAAACACGCTTCATCCCCAAAGGCTCGAAGCGCGGTACAAAGTAAAAAAATCTATAATTTACCACATTTAAAAAAAACGCAACACTACAAAAACTAATTACAAACATACAAAGTCAAAGTCTTTCTACCCCTTTCAATCATAGGCAACACAGCCAATATGCATTAACTGGAAAATATGGTAGCTTCAGTCAATATCAATGGTTTGATGTATTTGAATGTAGATAGAGCCATGTAAGGGCCCCCTTCCCATCCAACGTTTCTTGATTGAATAGACATTCATGCCTCGGTATGATATAATAACATCTCAATCATTTAAAATAAAAAAGGACATTTGAACTGTTTAAGTTTTCTTAAGGTATCAAAGTTTTTAATATGTCAGATGATGGTAAATTAGTATAGAGTTTGTAATACCAGGTTTGTCGGCTGAAGGTAAATCAGTAGAGTTTGTAATACCAGGTTTGTCAGATGAAGGTAAATCAGGAGAGTTTGCAATACCAGGTTTGTCAGATGAAGGTAAATCAGTAGAGTTTGTAATACCAGGTTTGTCAGATAAAGATAAATTTGTCGGTTGATGGTAAATCAGTACAGTTTGTAATACCAGGTTTGTCAGTTGAAGGTAAATCAGTAGGGTTTGTTTTCCCAATAACCAAAATGAAAATTCTCACATAAAGGAATTGTCTTAATGGTGATGTCCAGCAAAAGTCCACATTAGATGTTGTTTACGTAAATGAATTGTCCTGATGGTGATGTCCAGCAAAAGTCGACATTAGATGTTGTTTACGTAAATGAATTGTCCTGATGGTGATGTCCAGCAAAAGTCGACATTAGATGTTGTTTACGTAAATGAATTGTCCTAATGGTGATGTCCAGCAAAAGTCGACATTAGATGTTGTTTACGTAAATGATTTGTCCTGATGGTGATGTCCAGCAAAAGTCGACATGAGATGTTGTTTACGTAAATGAATTGTCCTAATGGTGATGTCCAGCAAAAGTCGACATTAGATGTTGTTTACGTAAATGAATTGTCCTGATGGTGATGTCCAGCAAAAGTCGACATTAGATGTTGTTTACGTAAATGAATTGTCCTGATGGTGATGTCCAGCAAAAGTCGACATTAGATGTTGTTTACGTAAATGAATTGTCCTGATGGTGATGTCCAGCAAAAGTCGACATTAGATGTTGTTTACGTAAATGAATTGTCCTGATGGTGATGTCCAGCAAAAGTCGACATGAGATGTTGTTTACGTAAATGAATTGTCCTGATGGTGATGTCCAGCAAAAGTCGACATTAGATGTTGTTTACGTCAATGAATTGTCCTGATGGTGATGTCCAGCCAAAGTTAACATGCTATAAACAACAACAAATGTGTGCATGTTGAAATGGGGTCAGTGTTCAATAAATTAAATGGTTGTTTTTATTTTATTTTTAAACAGGATGTCCTCTCTAGTCCTGAATTTCCCCATGATGCCTCCGAGTTTTGCCTGTCACTACCTGCCGATGTCGTTATCATCATGACGTTCGTGGTGGGGGATTCCGGGATATCTCGGCGCTGCATTGCAGTGTTCTCAACGAACCCGGTCTATAGAGAGCAGGTGAAAGACTTAACATTTAAATACAAAACCTTTTATTGATGTTTGGTGTCATTTTGCATTTTGACTGAACTGGCAAAAATGAAATGCTGTTGACAGAAATGGTCTAATTCTAAAAAAAAACAAGACATAAATTATGTTATATATCTAGACCTGTTTACCCTCAAACTCTTAAAATCATACAATATCATTCAACACAATATCTTAATAGTAAAAAATAAACATACAGTATATGTAATGTATACACCTCAAAATCCTACATTGTATGCCAAAATCGTAAGAGTAAACAGTTCTGTATATCAATACTTAATGAAGAATTCAAAGCTGTTTTCCAACGAAAAAAATGTCTTCTCATAAATTTCAAATGATCTTTTCTATTCCAGCTTACAGATGTGCTCATGCGCTCGATGAATCCCAGCCTTGACCTTCAGCCTCTGAACTTTCCAGTCCATGTAGAAAATGTTGCGGCCTTTGTCCAAAACAACCTGCGGATGTCTCGTAAGGCAGTTCTGCCGCTCGTTCGAGATTTCTTGGCTGGGGAAATGACAACGCCGGAAGAGAATATAAATTCTTCTCGTTGTGCCACTCAATTTTCATCTCTCTCCAAACTTGAATCGGGTTCTTCGGGGGAGAAGGGGGACAACTCAGAGGAAGAAACCAGGCGTCACATAAACCTGGCCAAGACTTTCCAGTCCGACCAATTTCGGACATCCCAGGACCGATTTGATCTGGCCGCAGTTGGGATGGACGCGCTGATCTCCCCTAGCCTGAGTAGCGACAGTGACCTGGGAAGGAGACGGGAGGGAGAGGACGGAGACGAATACAATGATGGACTTGATGACATCATGGAGGAGGAGAAACTTGGTGGTGAGGAGGAAGTTGCCGCTGCAGACGGTGGATCGGGACCTGAGCAGACGAATGAAGCTCACCTCACCAACCAGAGTGGAGCGGGAGATTTTGTTTCCAGTTTCGAGAGTGTGGAAGATAAGAGCAGTCAAGATGTTTCTCCCATCAAGAATGAGTTCGTCAACGACCTGATAGACTTTGGCGCCGACCAGAGCCGCGAGCCATATTCTCGGAGCGACAGCGGGGCCCTTGTTACCCAACCGTCCGCACATCTCGAGAGCATCGACCTGATCTCTGACAACGAGGCTGACCTCTTGGGGCTTGACCTAAACAGGCCCATCCTAGATGGTAATGAAGGGTCTACTGAGATTCCGCCTGGTTCTAACCAGAGTTTTTCACAAGAAAGACCACCCCACTTGTCCAACAGCAGCGGGGGAGGCGGTCAGCCCCTGCCCACCGGGGACCAGGCCGGGATAGATGATCTGTTGTCACCAGGTGACTTTGCAGTCGTGAATATTACAGAGAATTTACTTTCTGAGGATGTCCTTCAGCACCACAGCCCTTTCGATCTTCTTTGTCCTAGCAATGTGGACAGTCCTTATGATCTATCCTCCATGCCGGCATCTGGACAAGCCTCGGGGCAAGGGTCAAAGGTTCCAAGCTATCCAGACACTCCTCCCAACAGCTACATGGAGCTTTCTGGAGCAGTCTACTACAAAGAAACCCAACTCCCCAGTTTCAACAGCTCGGAGATGGTTAAAAGAATTCAAGCCAAAAAGGCCGCACTTGCAGGACATAGTGGTCCCAAGAGGAACATCGAGTTTAACGACGATGCCGACAACTTTGAAAGCCTGTGTATTGGTGAGGGGGGCAGCAGCGGTGGGGGCGGCTCCTTGATATCACCGGCCGTTCCACAAAATAGTTACATGGACTTGACCTCTGGCTTCATGTCTTCTGATGGTCAGATTCCAAAACTGACCAATTCTGATATCATGGACCGGGTCAATGAGAAAAGATCTAAGTTTGAATGGCTGGTGGAGTCACTAGATGGCTCCACCAGTGGAGTGGATGTAGGCCCAACTTCTGAAGAGGGAGCTCAGAACAAATCGCACACGGCCAACCAGGAAATCCCCAAAAGGGCAACTATTGATCCCCAGGTGCCCTACACCCCTCAGAACAGTTTTGTGGAAGGTAATTTTGATGCTTTTGCCAGGAGCAGCTTGCCAAGTATGAATAGTGCAGAGATGGTCGCAAAGATACGAGCCAAACAGTCAGCCATGTATGGAGGAGGTTCCTCCGGACGCATCAGTCGTAACAGTCATGGAAGTGATGACAGTGGTGGTTGCAGAAGTCCAGACGTTGGTGCAAAAAGCTCAAGGGGGGCAAGTTTGGATAGCCCTCAGCCGTTTACTCCCCAGAATAGCTACAAGGACAGCCTCCACCTAATGGATACACAGAACAGGTTGCCCGACCTGAATGAAGTGGCCGAGAGGCTTTCTGTGGAGCACAGCAGCAAACGTCACTATGGTAACAATGGTGTGGAGGATGGTGTGAACATAAATATGAACTCGCAGCACCCGGTGCGACAGGCCAGGCACTCCAGCAGCCAGTCCGACAGCCAAAACACCATGTCGGACGTAGAGTCTCTGATGAGCGTCAACACAGATGTGGGGACTCCGTCAGAAAATATTGTTGCCAGTGGCCTGGCGGGGCTGATGAGGAACGAGATAGCAATGCTGAGCAGGAAGGACACCACAGACTCTGATGTATTCGCCCCAACCAAATCAGATGAAAGTGCCTCCGGTAATCCTGACCCCAAGAGGTCAGTCTTCAATCATGTGGACTCTCCCACCAAAGGTTTCTCGGAAATTCAAAACGCAGTGCCCCCATTCCCAGATGCGGACCTGGAAGTGATGCAGAGGGGACATTTACCCAATGGTTTTTCCGATAAGGAGCTATTTTCACCCGTCGAAGACAGCGAACTGCGAACTGTAGAAGACCACGCATTCTTCCAGGCTGCTGAAAGTATAGTAGCGCAGAGTGTGGCGGCAGCTTTGCAGGTCAGCCAGGAAAGCAAAGGTAACAACACTGCCGGGCATGGGAGCAGACTTAAATGGGCAGACAATCCTGTGCTAAACTACATAGATGATGAAGATGATCGCAGCTCTAAAACAGATGAGACCAAAAATAATGATGCCAGCGATGATGATGATGGATCAATTCATTCTGACGCCAGCTGCAACATCATGAACTCCAACAAAGAAGTGTTTGTCAATCCTGGTGACTTTGAAGTTCTTGTGGAAGACGTGATGGTGGTTGATGAAGGGGCTGTGAACACGGAGCAACCCCATGCGCAACCTGCCAATGGCCAAAATGAAGAATCTGATTTATTAGAAGTGCTGGAGGCTGCACCGAGAGAACCCTCAGAGGAGGTCCTCATTGACCAAGCCTTGAATGAACTTGCGTATGAATTCGCCAGAGATCTCATCCAGAATGTTTTGAATGATTTCGATGAGACAGCAGGTGACAATGGAATAGGACTTCAGAACAACGGCCCGATGGGTAAAACCAAGAGAGTGGGATGGCAGTTCCCTGGGAACCAGGACACGGCAGAACAAGCATCCACTTCTGAACAAGCCTCAACTTCTGGCTATTCAAAATCTCCACCCAAAAATCTGAAATCTGGCGACCCCCAAAAGTATTCTGAGCATTCAAGTTTAGGCTCAAACATAGATTCTGAAAAATATTTTGCCTCATCTGTAGATTCAAACTCATCTGCTTCGTCAACAGAAAGAAGGAGGTCAAAGGACCTTTCAATGACGATAGTAGAAGGTCAAATTGTTGGAAACTTTCCGGAGAGAGAACTCTCCTCAGAGATACCAACAGCGGAGGATGAAGAGATCATGGAATCATTTCCAGGACGGAAGTTCTCAAAGTCTGAAGATTTCCCGGTGAGAAGGTTCTCAAGAGAAGAGAACTCTTCCCGCAGATCATCTCGCATGGAAGATTCGGATTATGAAAATTCAATAAAACCGGAGGATCTTGAGACGGATTATTTGCCCAACATGGATCCACTGCAAGGCAATCTGGATATCATCGATGCATCCTTCACCAAAATAACGGATGCGGACAGGGAAGTTGTGGAGGGTGAAAGCTTTCGTAAGGTCAGCAGTGAGGAGTACTGTAACAGGAGTGATGAAGATGAGGATGAAGACAGCATGGAGGGCTATAGGAGGAGGTTGGGCCAGGAGCAGGGTGATAGACAAGCCAATAATAATGGGTCTTTGGAGTGGAAGGAAGAACCTTCAGTTGATGTTGAAGCGCAAAACCTGATCAACGAAGGCGTTGAGGCAGTCAGGACTGAGATAGAGGTGACTGCTCCGGCGGAGACGATCAGCTTGGACGCTCAAGAGGAAGCCCAAGAGGACACGTTTGAGGAGGTGAAACGAGCTGCAACAAAAACTCGGAAAAAGATACGGGTCAGCTTCTCTGAAGACTTTGATGATGAAATCGGAGATTTCAACATTCAGTCGTCGTCCAGGTCTCACCTGAGGTCTCCACCTCCACCTTTACATGCTCAGGATTCAACCTCTTGGTCGCCCCCGCCATTAGCTGAGGATTTTTCAGAACCAGATGTTGGGGATGAGCCTCTCTCTGACAATTTCCTGTCATCACCTGTCACTGTTGACAGCAGGAGCCCTCAGATAAAAAGAAAAGAAGTTTTCAATACAACCGCTGGGCGCATCAGTGTACTTGGAGATGATGGGGACGAGATGACCTCACTGCCTCCAACGTCCCTCGAGGATGCTAAGCTGACCGTCGAGCGTGCCCAGGTGGGAAAGATTATTGAGTCGGCAGAGGAAACGATCTCTGTGGCCGACCATAATTTGCAGTTGTTTGATTTACCATGTTCCTCACCTCCTTCCCTTGAGCCAGCTTCCCTTGAGCCTGATTCCCTTGAGCCTGATTCCTTGCATCCTTCTAACCATTCCATTCCTAACCTATCGCCCCATGAACATGCCAGGCACAGTGATCTGCCATCTCTCAGCTCAATAACAACGCTTTCAGCTTTCAGTACTGTCACTGCCCAAGGCCTCGTGAATGACCAGCCCGCCACTAACCCTGAGCCCTTAACGGGTCATGTGAACCCTGACCTAACCCCCGAGTCTGACCTCGGCATGACCTTTGACCCGAGCGCTAAACAGCATGATCGTTTGTTGCGTGAGCCTGTGCACCAGCAGACCCAGCCGTTGCAACCTCAGCCGGTGACCTCTGACCCTCTGACATCCATACACACACATGCACGTAATCTATCTAGCACATCGTTTGGCTCCATAAAGGTTTGTTTGTTTGTTTTTACACTTTTCCCCCAAAATCTGTTTTAACTATTGCATTATGGTTTTTCTGATATTTAAAGTGCTTGAATTTCAATTAAGGAGCCATCCACATATGATGTCACGCTCTTTTGGACAATTGTTTCAACAGCCCACACCTCAGGCCCATCACAAAATAGTAGCATAAAATAGACACCCTTTCACAAATTGGTGGAACCCCTGGCCGGTCAAGACACTCTTGTCACAAATTGGTGGAACCCCTGGCCGGTCAAGACACTTTTGTCACAAATTGGTGGAACCCCTGGCCGGTCAAGACACTCTTGTCACAAATTGGTGGAACCCCTGGCCGGTCAAGACACTTTTGTCACAAATTGGTGGAACCCCTGGCCGGTCAAGACACTCTTGTCACAAATTGGTGGAACCCCTGGCCGGTCAAGACACTTTTGTCACAAATTGGTGGAACCCCTGGCCGGTCAAGACACTCTTGTCACAAATTGGTGGAACCCCTGGCCGGTCAAGACACTTTTGTCACAAATTGGTGGAACCCCTGGCCGGTCAAGACACTCTTGTCACAAATTGGTGGAACCCCTGGCCGGTCAAGACACTTTTGTCACAAATTGGTGGAACCCCTGGCCGGTCAAGACACTCTTGTCACAAATTGGTGGAACCCCTGGCCGGTCAAGANCCCCCCCCCGCTTATACTACCATCATTTTTGCTGCCCGCATTTGTCAAAGAGTGTTAGCCCACTTTTTATTCCAAATTACTAAATTAAACTTTATTTTCCTGGGGCAAGCAGATCGGATTCACCAACCTGTCCTGTTAAGTGGTGCCCTGGTTTGCATACAAACCTTTAAACTTGTGAGATGATGTAAAAACATATTCCACATAAAATATCAGTACAGTAAAAATATTTAGAATAGCAGTAAGAAGAATACATTGTGTTTCTCAGGATGAGATGTGAGGTTGACTTATTGTTGAATAGTCAGATAAAGTGCTGCAAGCTGATTGCTTGCCTTCTAATGTATAACTTCTCTGATTGCCTGGTTTCATAATGTATAACTTATCTGATTGGCTGTTTTTTTATATTTTCGAATTTAAATTGAAATATGATATATTAAATCTGCAGTATGAAAGGGGTTGGGACATTACTACAGTTCATTGTCATAAGAAAGTGTGGTGTGGCCTCCCCTTGGGGGGGGGGGGGGGAGGGGGGGGTAAGCACTCATTGCGTTTCTTTTCAAGTTTTTTTTTTAGAGCATTTTTTGTC
>CAXITT010000285.1:375410-405936 GCA_964033795.1 Lymnaea stagnalis
CCCCCCCCCCCCCCCCCCCCGCTTATACTACCATCATTTTTGCTGCCCGCATTTGTCAAAGAGTGTTAGCCCACTTTTTATTCCAAATTACTAAATTAAACTTTATTTTCCTGGGGCAAGCAGATCGGATTCACCAACCTGTCCTGTTAAGTGGTGCCCTGGTTTGCATACAAACCTTTAAACTTGTGAGATGATGTAAAAACATATTCCACATAAAATATCAGTACAGTAAAAATATTTAGAATAGCAGTAAGAAGAATACATTGTGTTTCTCAGGATGAGATGTGAGGTTGACTTATTGTTGAATAGTCAGATAAAGTGCTGCAAGCTGATTGCTTGCCTTCTAATGTATAACTTCTCTGATTGCCTGGTTTCATAATGTATAACTTATCTGATTGGCTGTTTTTTTATATTTTCGAATTTAAATTGAAATATGATATATTAAATCTGCAGTATGAAAGGGGTTGGGACATTACTACAGTTCATTGTCATAAGAAAGTGTGGTGTGGCCTCCCCTTGGGGGGGGGGGTAGCGGGGGGTAAGCACTCATTGCGATTCTTATCAAGTTCTTTTCTTAGAGCATTTTTTGTCCAGTAACTTAGGTAAGTAGATGGGAAGTTTACAGATTGTTGCTGCATAATGTCGCTGCATTTGTTTCCAGGGCTTTGACAAGTATATGTATCAACCTTTGTCCCTTAGGTTGAAATAAAATCGAAATGATGTGAAATTTGTCATGGAACTCCTTATTTGATGCTTAAAGAAGTGTCAAAAAATAAATCTACTAAAAATATGCGAAGTGTCAAAAGATAAACCTACTAAAATATGAGAAATTTCAAATGATAAACCTAATAAAATATGAGAAATTTCAAATGATAAACCTAATAAAATATGAGAAGTGTCAAATTTTAATGCTAGTGGAAATATGAGAAGTGTCAAATTTTAATGCTAGTGGAAATATGAGAAGTGTCAAATGTTAGTGCTAGTGGAAATATGAGAAGTGTCAAATGTTAATGCTAGTGGAAATATGAGAAGTGTCCAATGTTAATGCCAGTGTAAATATGAGAAGTGTCAAATTTTAATGCTAGTGGAAATATGAGAAGTGTCAAATGTTAATGCTAGTGTAAATATGAGAAGTGTCAAATGTTAATGCTAGTGGAAATATGAGAAGTGTTAAATTTGAATGCTAGTGGAAATATGAGAAGTGTCAAATGTTAATGCTAGTGTAAATATGAGAAGTGTCAAATGTTAATGCTAGTGAAAATATGAGAAGTGTCAAATGTTAATGCTAGTGGAAATATGAGAAGTGTCAAATGTTAATGCTAGTGGAAATATGAGAAGTGTCAAATTTTAATGCTAGTGGAAATATGAGAAGTGTCAAATTTTAATACTAGTGGAAATATGAGAAGTTTCAAATGTTAATGCTAGTGGAAATATGAGAAGTGTCAAATTTTAATGCTAGTGGAAATATGAGAAGTGTCAAATGTTAGTGCTAGCGGAAATATGAGAAGTGTCAAATGTTAATGCTAGTGGAAATATGAGAAGTGTCAAATGTTAATGCTAGTGGAAATATGAGAAGTGTCAAATTTTAATGCTAGTGGAAATATGAGAAGTGTCAAATGTTAATGCTAGTGGAAATATGAGAAGTGTCAAATGTTAATGCTAGTGGAAATATGAGAAGTGTCAAATTTTAATGCTAGTGGAACTATGAGGAGTTGGACATTCCAATCCTGCTAAACAACATGAGACATCTCAAAAAATAATCCTTGTAAAAATAGTTTTGGGTTGTTTTTTGTTTTGTTTTTTGAATTGTCATTTGATCTATTTCATTCCTTTTTCATTCCCTAAAAAATGTCCTTTCCTTTTCTTTGTTACCGACAACCTAAAGAGTTTGTCTTGGAAAAATTCAAACAGATACATTAATATTAACAGCATTCTATTCTCAAGCCTTTGCATTAGACCACTCGGACAATTAACAATAATATTTTAAGCATTAATTTAAGAATTTCTTTTCAACTTAATACTCTGGGTGGGCTGGGATCTGTACACAGCATCTCCAGTGTCCTGGGTGGGCTGGGATGTGAACACAGTGTCTCTACTGTCCTGGGTGGGCTAGGATCTGTACACAGTGTCTCCAGTGTCCTGGGTGGGCTGGGATGTGAACACAGTGTCTCTACTGTCCTGGGTGGGCTAGGATCTGTACACAGTGTCTCCAGTGTCCTGGGTGGGCTGGGATGTGAACACAGTGTCTCTATTGTCCTGGATGGGCTGGGATCTGTACACAGCATCTCCAGTGTCCTGGGTGGGCTGGGATGTGAACACAGTGTCTCTACTGTCCTGGGTGGGCTAGGATCTGTACACAGTGTCTCCAGTGTCCTGGATGGGCTGGGATCTGTACACAGTGTCTCTATTGTCCTGGGTAGGCTTGTTTAAGTACACAATGGGTTGGTAGATGTACACACTATGGTGTGGGCTGGTATATGTACACAGTATTGTGTAGGGAAGTCACTTTGATAACTTGATGGTAATCAGCTACTTCAGTGGAAGTGCATATGTTTCAAGTGGACAAATAAAATAATTCATCAGATTAATCATTCTCAAACTAAAGGGTTTTTTCCATATTGAATTTTTTTTTGTGTAATACCATGAAATTTAAACAATCCTTATTAGATTTATATTTTATTAATTTTTTAATTTTTAACATTTAAAAAAATAATTAATTTGAAGCGATAATTCATGGAGCTGTTAAAGTGGATTAGTGCAAATTAAGTGCAGGTTTTTTAATGGGAAAACGATTGCTTATAAGGGGTACTGACAGCACTATAAATGAAATGTTGAGAACCACTGCTCCAGATTAAGGCGTTTATCATTGATAAAATATTTTATAGATGACATGTTATCATTTCGCTTTGAGATAGTACTGAAAAAGTCTTCATGACACCAATTGTTTTAATCACAAGCTGTTCTCTCGTTGAACCGTAACAGACAAGGCCAATCATGGTCTAGTTCTATGTGCTGTCTGAATACCTTTGACTTACGTATGTACATTTATTACGTGTAGGGAGCTGTGTACACAGAGGAATGGCAGGATGATGACATACAAGAGATGGCTGCACAGTCAGGCATAGGTAACTCATTCTTTTCTTTAGCTGTAGTTTAGGCGGTGCGGGGAAAACCCAGAAAATCAGTTTCATTTGTATTTTAATTGTAAGGCGCGGAGGGTTTTTTATTTGTTTACTTAATCAAGATCAGTTGCAGAAAATTTTTAAGACACCTCGTTTTACATATGTCGGGTATGACAAAATATGTTATGCTATTTTATATGTCATTGTTTTATGTTCAAGAATGTCTTCTGTTTCAGAATGTCTTATGTTTCAGAATGTCCTATGTTTCAGAATGGCTTATGTTTCAGAATGTCTTCTGTTTCAGAATGTCTTATGTTTCAGAATGTCTTATGTTTCAGAATGTCTTCTGTTTCAGAATGTCTTCTGGTTTCAGAATGTCTTATGTTTCAGAATGTCTTATGTTTCAGAATGTCTTCTGTTTCAGAATGTCTTATGTTTCAGATTGTCCTATGTTTCAGAATGTTTTATGTTTACGAACTTGAAGTTTTCTAAGACTCTTTGGACATTTCAGTCTTTTTGACTTTCAGTTATCTCATAACAAAAACAAGATTGCTGCCTTATATTTTTTAAAAATTGACCTACCGGATGCTTGTTTCTTTGACTCATCTGTCTTACGCCATTTTGTTGTCCACACAGAACCCCCACCGTTGGACCCACACCGCAAGAAGATTGTACCCGACTCATCATTCCTAAAAGCTATTGCTGCGGATGATGATGGCCTAGAGGAAGACGAGGATGAAGAAGATGATGCGGACAACGGAAGTGATACAGGAGATCTGGAGTGGGAGAGTAAGTTAGACCACTTTGGTCTCCGGTGTTGTTGGATAGCTTTTGTTTGGAGATCACCAAGGGATAGTATATGAAATACAAGACACACCACACAGGACACCCCACACACACACACAGGACACACCACACACCAGACACACAAGACACACCAAACACACAGGACACACCACACACACAGGACACACCACACACACAGGAAAAAAGGACGTGCCAGACACAGAGGACACACAGGACACACCACAGGACACTCAGGCAATGCGCTGGTGGCTGGGTCTTGTGTCCTCTTCTAAACATTTTATTCGCTTTTAATTAGAACACTTGGTATCTTTTGGATTGTGGTGGAAGGGGAAAAGTATATTATTTGCAGAAGCACAAAGAATGATCAAAGAGAGATTTTCTCATTTGGGACTTTGCATAATTATCCTTGTTTTCCTGACTAAATGAAACAAATGATTTGAACATCCTGTCAGACGATGGCCAAATGTTTCAACCAGTGTTTTGTACAATAAATTCTCTATGCCTCAATTGGGGAACAGTAAGAACATAAAACATAATGTACAAAAAATTATGATTAGATTTTATGGCCAACAAATTATGACAAGACTTTATGGCCAACAAATTATGAGTAGACTTTATGGCCAACAAATCATGACTAGACTTTATGGCCAACAAATCATGACTAGACTTTATGGCCAACAAATCATGACTAGACTTTATGGCCAACAAATTATGACTAGATGTTAAGTCAAATCTGCGTATGTTTTTTTGAAAATCAAGAGTTAAGTGTTAATGTCATTTGGCCTGTTGTATAGTATCATCACTTTTTACTGGTCAATTCTTGTACGTTTAAAGTTAAAAGTGAGGTCTTACTTTTGACATGCTCAGTGTATTTATTAGCTCAGACCACATGCTCCAATAATCAAACACACTTTTGTTAATACATTTAAGCAGTGGTCAGTTCTTTGGTCAAACAGACTTTTGTTAATACATTTAAGCAGTGGTCAACTCTTTAGTCAAACCCACTTTTGTTAATACACTTAAGCAATGGTCAGCTCTTTGGCCAAACAGCATTTTGTTAATACATTTAAGCAATGGTCAGCTCTTTGGCCAAACAGCCTTTTTATTTAAAAAACTTAACAATGGTCAACTCTTTTGTCAAACAGACTTTTGTTAATACATTTAAGCTGTGGTCAGCTCTTTGGTCAAACAGACTTTTGTTAGTACATTTAAGGAGTGGTCAACTCTTTAGTCAAACAGGCTTTTGTAAACTGTATGGCTTGTCTCTTTTCCTGCAGTGTGTCTAAATGTTGTTTTGTCCAGTTTGTTGGTGTCTCGTCCAAGTTTTAGTTGACTAAACGGCTCATGGTCCAGGTTGGAGTTAACTCAATGGCTCATGGTCCAGGTTGGAGTTAACTCAATGGCTCATGGTCCAGTTTGGAGTTAACTCAATGGCTCATGATCCAGGTTTGAGATAACTCATTGACTCATGATCCAGATTTGAGTTAACTCAATGGCTCATAGTCCAGGTTTGAGTTAACTCAATGGCTCATGGTCCAGGTTTGATTTAACTCAATGGCTCATGGTCCAGATTTGAGTTGACTCAATAGCTCATTGTCCAGATTTGAGTTGACTCAATGGCTCATTGTCCATATTTCAGTTGACTCAATGGCTCATAGTCCAGATTTGAGTTAACTCAATGGCTCATGGTCCAGGTTTGAGTTGAATCAATGGCTTATAGTACAGGCTTAAGTGGACTCGATTGTTCATGGTCCAGATTTCAGCTGACTCAATGGCTAATCAGAGGTTTTGCACTCTCTATGCTATGCTCCCACTCCGCACTAAATCCAAATGTCACACTATCTCCCATCCTCTTCCCACCCCCAATTCTACACATCTGTCCCCAGAGCCGTTCTTAGGAGTTTGAGGGCCCTAAGCATGGAGCGTAGGTTGGGGGCCCTGGAATGGGGGGGTCGGGGGGGTGGAGCTCCCTCGAGCTGAGTAGAAAACACCACCCACCACTGTAGCACCTCCATTCTGCCTTCATCAATGTTTCCTCTTGCCCATTCCCATGGCCAAGCCCCCCGATTTCCTGTCTGCCACCCCCAAAGCTCCCCCCTGCTGCTTCCCTTCCCCTGCCTCCGAATTCAACTCAGAATGATACATTTCAGGATGAGGAAGGTAACGTGAGTGACACAGACGGCTGCAGTGCCAGGTCAAAAAAAAAAATACAGATCGGGGGCGCCTCACGGGGGCCCCCTCACGCTCAGGGCCCTACGCGGATGCGTAGTCAGCGTATGCCTAAGAACGGGCCTGCTGTCCCAAAGAAGCTCTTTAGAAACAAAACTGATTAAAGAAGCTATTCAAAAAGATCTAATTGTTTATATGGAAGGCATTCTTTTAACCCCATCTGCTCTATGACCTTTGTCGAGATCTGGCATTGTGTATATCTGGCTCCAAGGTCTTTGGTAGAATTTGATTTACGTCCCTTTAAGTAGATCAGCATTACCTGCCCCTGCCAGACCTCAGATTGGCTCCGTCATTGGCTCTGTCATTTGTGGCCTGTGACTATAAGCTTTTAAGAAAAAAAATGTAACCAGTCTTATTTTGTTTTAATTATTATTCCCCTTTTTCAACAATTCCATCACATCCATTTTACTGTGTTGAAATGTTGTCAATGGCTTTTCTTTCAGTTGTTCATGGATTTTGTTTCAGTTGTTAATGGATTTTCTTTCAGTTGTTAGTGGATTTTCTTTTAGTTGAATTATTTACTACATATGTTTTTGTAGTGTTATCGGTAGGCCCATACATTCACAGTTATTTACTGTATGAGAATATTATCAATCTTTTATGGAAATGTTATCTTATCACTTACCAGTACATATTGCCATATTGACTCCATTGACACATCTGGAACCCCATATAGATATGACTTACTTGAAGTGGGTCCCAATTTACATAAGACTTATTTGAAGTTGGGCCCCTTTTTGATATGACTTATTTGAAATGGGACCCCATTTACTTATTTCTTATTTGAAGTGGGACCCCATTGACATATTTCTTATTTGAGTAGGACCCCATTTACATATTTGTTATTTGAAGTGGGGCCCCATTTGCATATGTCTTATTTGAATCAGGACCCCATTTACATACATCTTATTTGAAGTGGGATCCCCATTTAAATATAACTTATTCGAAGTGGGTCCCCATATACATAAGACTTATATGAAGTGGGATCCCCATTTGCATATGTCTTATTTGAAGTGGGACCCCCATTTACATATAATATCTTAGGGATAGTTTAGTGATGTTAAATGAAGTAGAAAGAAATCGTGTCATATGAAACCAAAGACTGGTTAGTACATTTTCAATGACTAGCTTGTCACATGAAACCAAAGACTGGTTAGTACATATTCAATGACTAGCTTGTCACATGAGACCAAAGACTGGTTAGTACATATTCAATGACTAGCTTCTCACATGAGACCAAAGACTGGTTAGTACATATTCAATGACTAGCTTGTCACATGAAACCAAAGACTGGTTAGTACATATTCAATGACTAGCTTGTCACATGAGACCAAAGAGTGGTTAGTACATTTTCAATGACTAGCTTGTCACATGAGACCAAAGACTGGTTAGTACATTTTCAATGACTAGCTTGTCACATGAAACCAAAGACTGGTTAGTACATATTCAATGACTAGCTTGTCACATGAGACCAAAGACTGGTTAGTACATTTTCAATGACTAGCTTGTCACATGAAACCAAAGACTGGTTAGTACATTTTCAATGACTAGCTTGTCACATGAAACCAAAGACTGGTTAGTACATTTTCAATGACTAGCTTGTCACATGAAACCAAAGACTGGTTAGTACATTTTCAATGACTAGCTTGTCACATGAGCACAAAGACTGGTTAGTACATTTTCAATGACTAGCTTGTCACATGAAACCAAAGACTGGTTAGTACATTTTCAATGACTAGCTTGTCACATGAGCACAAAGACTGGTTAGTACATTTTCAATGACTAGCTTGTCACATGAAACCAAAGACTGGTTAGTAAATTTTCAATGACTAGCTTGTCACATGAGCACAAAGACTGGTTAGTACATTTTCAATGACTAGCTTGTCACATGAAACCAAAGACTGGTTAGTAAATTTTCAATGACTAGCTTGTCACATGAAACCAAAGACTGGTTAGTACATATTCAATGACTAGCTTGTCACATGAATCCAAAGACTGGTTAGTACATATTCAATGACCAGCTTGTCACATGAAACCGAAGACTGGTTAGTACACATTCAATGACTAACTTATCACATGAGCCCAAAGACTGGTTAGTAAATTTTCAATGACTAGCTTGTCACATGAAACCAAAGACTGGTTAGTACATATTCAATGACTAGCTTGTCACATGAGACCAAAGACTGGTTAGTACATATTCAATGACTAGCTTGTCACATGAGACCAAAGACTGGTTAGTACATATTCAATGACTAGCTTGTCACATGAGACCAAAGACTGGTTAGTACATATTCAATGACTAGCTTGTCACATGAGACCAAAGACTGGTTAGTACATATTCAATGACTAGCTTGTCACATGAGACCAAAGACTGGTTAGTACATATTCAATGACTAGCTTGTCACATGAGACCAAAGAATGGTTAGTAAATTTTCAATGACTAGCTTGTCACATGAGCCCAAAGACTGGTTAGTACATTTTCAATGACTAGCTTATTACATGAAACCAAAGACTGGTTAGTACACATTCAATGACTAGCTTGTCACATGAAACCAAAGACTGGTTAGTACATATTCAATGACTAGCTTGTCACATGAAACCAAAGACTGGTTAGTACACATTCAATGACTAGCGTGTCTTCCCATCAAAACCGTCCTATATTTTATACTGGGGGTTCTCAACCAGGGTGTTTGCACCCCATGAGGGGTTAAGGAAATAAGCTCTAAAATCTAGATGGGAGTGGGGAAAATATTTTGAAATCAAGAATTAGGGCAGTGCCCCAAAAGGGCCAAGAACCCCTGAATTGATCAAAGTTATTTTGTTTTAAATAAAATTGTTTACTCACATTTTTTTCTATTTTATTTCTGTGTGGTTGATCGTTGTCTCAATGTAGATACAAATGATTGAAATGGCTTGATGTGTACATGTACAGGTGACATATTCAGGGTATATATACAGGTGACATGTACAGGTGACACATACAGAGGACATAAACAAGTGACATATAAAGGTGACATATACAGGTGATATATACAGGGTACGTATACAGGGGACATATACAGGTGACATATGCAGGGGACATACGCAGGGGACATAAACAGGATAAAGTAGAGATGCTTATGGAAAGAGATGTGGAAAGGGTCTCATGAAAAATGAGAGGATCAAATATGTAATGAACAATCAGTTTCATTCATATAGGTACAGAGGTTCATAAACTGTTCTATCTCTGACCTCTATTATTATATCAAACTTGTATGTGCCTAGTGACTTACACTTAGTGACCCCTGGTTCCATATTATTTCTGAAAGTTGTCATTAATTCAAAAACATGCGCTGCTACCTCAGAATGTGGAGATGTTGTAACACTAGTTTGAGAACTCCTGGTCTAGTCATTTTAGAGCTATATCATTAACTCAAAGTTCGGAATTGTTGAGACCACAGTTTTGAGGAACACTGGTCTAGATATGTAATTAATACCTCAGAAATTGATGTGTTCGGACCACAGTTTAAGAACCTCTGGTCTATAAATATATGTATATAAATATGTATGTGTTTGTAAGAAAAAGTACCAATTGTTCCATATTTTCTGTTCTCTCCTTAACATCACATGGCAACTGTTTGACAGGAAGAAAGCTTTTACAAAGAGGAGGTAATCATAATTGCTGGCATGCTGCTTGTGTTTTTCGTCCCTTTAGATGTTGTCAGTTTGTAGTTAGTCTCACTACCTACTAGTCCTCACTATGTATTATTCTCACTACGTACGTGACTCTTGCCACTGCCCGGTACACCACTTTAACAACCTGCCGTAATGATTTGCCCTTCACGAACGAGTCTGGGCCGGCCGTCTTAAGACAGTCGTAGACCCTAGGAAGTTTTTGCATAAAATCTGATAGAATCCCAATAGAAATTTGATTTTTACTTTTCTAGATCCATTATCTAGCAATGGCTTAGATCTGAATTAGGGGGTAGCATGTTTTCTTTTAGATAATTTTGAACAATTCCGAAAGTTCATCGTCTTTTTTATACCTTTTTTATGATGCAGTTCACTTGTGTTGTCTGCAAGTCAAATCTGAAGGTGATATCGCCATGAAATTTATTCGTTTACTGGCTAATGTTTTTGGTCAGTCTAAGATGGTCACCAAATGCTGGTGTCAGTAACTAGAGAGTATGGTTCTTATGAGTGCCACTGCAGACTTATCAAGTTCTTTGTTGTTCTTCTTTGCTTGTGCATGTCATTGTGTTCTAATGCAACTAATGGAATGATGGATTCTGCATTGCATTCAAGTCTTTCTTTGTCTTACACAGAGTGATGAATGGATTAGTCAGAAAATATTAGTAAGAAAAACTGTTTCCATGTTAGTCAACCATTTTTTTAAAATGGTAGCTGCAGCGAGCCCACACATTCCATTTTTGACTTTCTGTTATTTCAAATGTTGTATCACATAATGGATGGTCTTCCTGTGTGTTGTATCACATAATGGATGTTCTTCCTGTGCCTTCAGATGTCAATGTGCAGTTTGATGTTAAAGTTAGCATACAATTATTTACATGAGACTAACATTTTTAAAGAAAGACAAAGGTCAAGGGTCATTCAGTAACAGTTACTTTGATTTTTTTAATCAGTTTTGCACATTTTTAAAATGTTATATGTGTATTAAAATATGGATGGGCTAGATCTGGATGGGCTATTTCTGGGTGGGCTAGATCTGGGTGGGCTACATATGGGTCAGAGTGTCATTGGGATAGATGTGTATCGGAAACCTTTTTTGACAATGGGAGGGTCATTGGGATAGATATGGGTCACAGGGTCATTAGGATAGATCTGGGTGGGCAACCGTTTTTGACAGATGGAAGGTCATTGAGGTAGATGTGTGTGGGAAACCTTTTTTGACAGTGAGAGGGTCATTGGGAAAGATATGGGTCATTGGGAAAGATATGGGTCATTGGGAAAGATATGGGTCATTGGGATAGATATGGGTCACAGGGTCATTGAGATAGATCTGGGTGGGCAACCGTTTTTGGCAGAGGGAGGGTCATTGGGATAGATATGGGTCACAGGGTCATTGAGATCTGGGTGGGCAACCCTTTTTGGCAGAGGGAGGGTCATTGAGATAGATATGGGTCACAGGGTCATTGAGATCTGGGTGGGCAACCCTTTTTGGCAGAGGGAGGGTCATTGAGATAGATATGGGTCACAGGGTCATTGGGATAGATGTGGGGCAGAGGGTCATCGCGATAGATATGGGTCACAGGGCCATTGGGATAGATGTGGGGCAGAGGGTTATTGGGATTGATGTGGGGCAGAGGGTCATTGGGATAGATGTGGGGCAAAGGGCAATTGGGCTAGATTCTGGTTAGAAGGTCATTGGGATAGAAGTGGGGCAGAGGGTCATTGGGCTAGATTTTGGTTAGAAGGTCATTGGGCTAGATCTAGGTCATTCGATAATTTTATTATTTTATTGAGTTCTAGACTTATGTAAAGTAAGGTTAAACATTAGCAGTGGGATACTGTTTAAGTTTGCTGTGATTATTTTTATTATTGCATTTTGTCAATTTTACACCGCAGCTTTTAATTCTCAGATTATTTTACACATAATCTTTTACAATAGTTTGTACATTTTACCAAAACATAGTACAGTTTCGGTTTCGTTTTGAGGGCTGTATTAAATGTTTCAGCCGGCCGCTTGTGGCCCCTGGGCCGTATGCTGTCCAACCACTGAACTAGATCCATGCTGTTGTTGTGAAATGCATTGAGTGCGAGTACTGTGAACATTTTGTATTTTGTCTTTATTTGGTGTCGCTTGCATTAACGGGCTTGATTTGTCAATCTTACCTAAGTCAATTCTTTTATTCATAGATATCCATGCGTACACCTTGGGTTAAATGATTCAGTTTCAAAAACATTTCTTTAAAATGCATTGATTAACACCACTTGGATCAGTTTGAAAAAAGAATTTGACATGGACATTAGTCATGATTTAAGAAGTGTGAAAAAAGTCTCTTACAAAATGTATGCAAAGCTTAATTAATATTTAGACAATTAACTCCTTATTACCTAAAGAATTGTTCATGGCATGTATTTTGCTCATTTTTGCATTCATAACAATCCAAGATTTTAATTGAACGTTGCTATTGAGTGTTTCCCTGTTGGCTGTTTTGGCAAATTGAAATTGAAAATTCATCGTCTCTTTCAGACAGGTTAGATAGCACGATGAAGCATTTCTGATCTAATAACGGCTTTTTCTGGGCTTATCCCATACATTGAAATACTTCAAAATTTAATTTATTTCATTTCCTTCAGCGATATAGTATATAGTTTCAAAGAATCAACTCAGCTACAGCATACTGATGAACATAAAACATGCAAGATTGTTTTAGATTGTGTAGATCAACCTTTAACCTTTGCTTGAGATTGAACATTTGAATTGACTTTCCTTTTTCCTCTCAAAATAATTGTTTCCGTATTTTGCAATGAATTTACAATTTTCAACCTAATCTCAAAGAATGGTGATAGTTTCCAACAACCAAGTAATCAAATTACAATTTTCAACCTACTCTCAACGAAAGATGAAACCTCTCTTTACAGATGACACGCCAGTTAAAACTCCGCCACGTCCGGGCATCGAGCCGGCAATAACACAAGAGGGTGTGAGAACAGATCCTGGACAAGCCCGATGGAAGAGAGTGTCCGTGTCTGGGGCTGACTTTGATATCGACCTACTAGCCGTGGAACCTTTCAGAAATGTCTTATCCCACGGGGGTACGTTGGTTTCGAAGAAAATTATTAAATTCTTTGGATTATTGTCAAAAGTCTTCCATAACGATGGATTATCGAGACCTATTTTTTAAACATATAACTGTAGCAATTAATCTTGTGTAAAAGAAATGTGCTGTAAACTTTTTTTTCTTTCGCATCATATTAATTTTCATTTTTTTCTCTCAACTAAAGCATAAATAGAAGAGAATTCTTTGTTGGATTCTTACTGCATTTCTTTGCTGTCCTAGGTTACAATGCCATTATATTTTATGTCTCTAACTTGTAACATTTTCTCTCCTGTCCCAGGCTACTATGCTGAGGGTCTCAATGCCATTACATTCTAACTTGTAATGTTTTCTCTCCTGTCCCAGGCTACTATGCTGAG
This sequence comes from Lymnaea stagnalis, assembly GCA_964033795.1. Lineage (NCBI taxonomy): Eukaryota > Metazoa > Mollusca > Gastropoda > Lymnaeidae > Lymnaea > Lymnaea stagnalis. The sequence goes on from CAXITT010000285.1 coordinate 388,710, forward strand.
GGTCTCAATGCCATTACATTCTAACTTGTAATGTTTTCTCTCCTGTCCCAGGCTACTATGCTGAGGGTCTCAATGCCATTACATTCTAACTTGTAATGTTTTCTCTCCTGTCCCAGGCTACTATGCTGAGGGTCTCAATGCCATTACATTCTAACTTGTAATGTTTTCTCTCCTGTCCCAGGATACTATGCTGAGGGTCTCAATGCCATTATTGTATTTTATGGCTGTCACCTGCCCAGCAGAAGACGGGAAGATTACACATACGTGATGAACCATTTGTTTCAGTAAGTACTTGTGCTTATCAAATGTGTTGTATATGGGCTTTTAAACAAGTTTTTCAGCCTAATTGGCCAAGTACTTCAGATTGAAATGATTTAGCCAAAATGGCCCAGTACTCAGATTGAATTATTTTAGCCTAAATGGCCCAATACTTTGATTGGGTTTAGATGGCCCAATACCTTGAACCTAAATATCACAGAACTTTGATTGAGCTTAAATGGCCCAGCACCTACGGTACAAGTTTCTTTTGCCCTGGTCAGTTTCATCACCAATGATGATTATATTATTATCTACTTTATTTTCTACCTGACAGCTATGTGATCCATACGTTAGAAGAACTTGTTGCTGATGACTACGTTATTATCTACTTCCATGGATCGACGCCCCGCAGACAGATGCCTGGTCTGTCATGGCTGAAACGATGTTACCAGTCGATTGACAGAAGGTGGGGCGATGAGGAGGAATTTTAAGTTTGAGATTTATTTGTATACCACATGCTATGTGGCTGGACGAGACAAGTCAGGGGACTTGTCATGTTCGGTCATGTGATTTGTCATGTCAGTTCATGTGACTTGTCATCTCAGGTCATGTGACTGATCTGTCAGGTCATGTGATGAGTCTTGTCAGTTCATGTGTCTCGTCATGTCAGGCCATGTGACTGGACTTTCAGGTCATGTGACTTGCCATGTCTTGTCATGTGATTGGTCATATCACACCATGGAATGTCTATATACTTTTTAATTCCATTTTGTGCCCAGGTTGGCATATCAAATAAAATCATATTTGAAGTTTGAAATAAATATGTCTGGCATTTGACATAACTCTGTAGTTATTGTTTTCAGGCCACATTTCTTGATATAACTCTCCAGTTATTCGTTTTCAGGCTCAAAAAAAATCTAAAAGGTCTCTTCCTGGTGCATCCGACTCTGTGGCTGAAAACTATTGTCACGATGATAAGACCTTTCATCAGGTGAGCACAATGGCGTGGTGAGTGGTGGGGCAGAGAGGGCACATGGCCCCTGGCATCAAACTGGTCAGGGGCACCAAAATGGGCTTTCGTGGTATTTTATTGATGAAAAATAATGGGTCTCAGAATTGAATGGTGATGTACAAATGCATCTTGTCCCCAAATACTCTAGCTACACCTCTGGGTGAGTACATGGGACCCCAAAGACACTAACACACCCCTGGATGAGCATGGGGGCTCCCAACACACGAGCTACACCTATTGTTGAGCATGTGGTATTTCTCCCAAAGACATATAATTAAAAGAACCACTCTCCATTTAAGTTAACCACTAAATATTGAATCCAGAAGTGTATTGCTGGATAGTTTTACACACATTACACTAGAATAAGGATTGTTCCAGTAGAACAGCCTGTCACATATAAGGTTTGTTCCAGTGGAACCGTCTGTCACATACAATGATTGTGCCAGTAGAACAGCCTGTCACATATTTGGATTGTTCCAGTAGAACAGCCTGTCACATATAATGATTATGCCAGTAGAACAGCCTGTCACATATAATGATTGTGCCAGAAGAACAGCCTGTCACATATAAGGTTTGTTCAAGTAGAACAGCCTGTCACATATAATGATTGTGCCAGTAGAACAGCCTGTCACATATTAGGATTGTTCCAGTAGAACAGCCTGTCACATATAAGGATTGTGCCAGTAGAACAGCCTGTCACATGCGATGATTGTGCCAGTGGAACAGCCTGTCACATATAAGGTTTGTTCCAGTGGAACAGCCGGTCTTATATAAGGTTTGTTCTCTCTTCCTGCACAGCTCCAAGTTTTCCTCCAAGCTGAGGTTTGTTCGAAGCCTTGAAGAACTAAACTCTCTCGTGCCCATGGCCAATGTGACTATCCCTGAGGCCATTACGCAGTAAGTCATTCAGGGTGATTCTTTTGGTTTGTTTTCCTCCATTATTTTCTCCCCATTTTTTTTTAGTGCAAAATCTTACCTCCTATTATAAAGAAGACTCATTGTAGTCCTATTCCCTCTCTCACAGTCAGACAACATGTCAAGCCTTAGGTCAAGTTGTTAATATTATATAAAAAATTAATTAAGATTATATCAAAAATGTATCAAATTCCTACATCTTGGTCAAGTTGTTAAGATTATATCAAAATTAATCAAAATCCTGCATCTTAGACTAATTATTGTTAACTATAATCAAGTTTGAAAGGAATTAATCAAGTCTGAATCAATTAACATGATTTGGCAAAGTAAAATCAGGATACTGTTCTCTGATAGCTCATCTAACACATGATGTACACATTAGCTCATCTTACACATGTGTACACATCAGCTCACCTAACACATGTATACACATCAGCTCACCTAACACATTTTGTACACATCAGCTCACCTAACACATGTTGTACACATCAGCTCACCTAACACATGATGTACACATCAGCTCACCTAACACATGATGTACACATCAGCTCACCTAACACATGTGTACACATTGGATGAGGGTAGCACACTGAGGTTTATAACTTTCTAATTTTAGATTTCATTGTAAAAATTATTCCCAGATATTGAGTTCTTCAAAAGTATATGGCCATCTCAGAGATTATTTGTTTAAAATGTTCCATATACGAAGGAGCTTGCCAGTTGGCTCATTTTTTTGAACCAGTTTTTTTAGTCCAACCCATTTAATCATGTTTTTAGTGCTAAACTAAACAAAATGGAAAATATGAAAAGATAAGGATTTTCGTTTATTTTAGTATCAATATTAAATTAATATTTGTTTCCTAATTATTCTTCCATTAAAGTTTTTAATAAAATAAAACTAAAGTGACTTTAATTCATATGCTGGTCAAGTTTTCAATTGGGATTTCAATAGGCTGAAGCTGTACTGGTTAAATTTGAAACTTGTTTATTGGATAAATCAAAGTATTCTTTTAAATCCTGGGTAGTTGGTAATAATGTATTTGAATTGTTTGAGCTTTTTTAGTTTACAAAATGAGCTAGAATTTTTTTTTTTGAGTTATCTCCCATCATGCTTTAATTTTTTTATTTGGCACCTTTTGATTTTTCTCAACTTAAACTTTTCTTTTCTTTCTATTGGGCTGAAATATAAGTAGATTAATAAAATGACCATCAAGTTTGCTTTATAGTAAAAAATAAATGAACCCTAACAGACCTGGATAAATACAAAGCAAATACAATATTATAAAATATATTTTTAAAATTATTCTTGGAAAAGAAATTTGAAATCTGAATTGCAGAGAAGACTGATAAATAGACCAATAATTAATTAATAGGTCAATACACTAAAGATTAAATAAAATATTTGAAAATGGTTTATATTTTATATGTGTATATATATGATATATTTTCAGTGTTAGGATAGGAACTATTGAAGGGTAGCAATAACTAACACATTTTTGTAATAGATTTTTAAAATTTTAAATGATATTATCTAGGTCAATAGTGGCTTTCATTTTCTGAGACCCTCCAATGTTTGGGTCCCCCACCATTGTCTGAGACCTTCCAATGTTTGGTCCCCCACCATTGTTTGGGTCCCCCACAATTGTCTGAGACCCTCCAATGTTTGGGTCCCCTCCACTCTAAACTACAAGGGGCCCTAACCCTTTCTGCTGCTGTAGATGTAACTAAGGCCAATCTTATTTTGCTTCTTTCTTTGTTTGGGGTGATGTACCAGGCTAAGTAAGATATGCTGATATAGAATGGTTATATTTTATTTTACATCATTTATTAATGTCATACATGCAATCTCAATACAAGCAATCTCAATACAAGCAATCTCAATACACACAATAACAAATGCAAGCAATCTCAATACACACAATAACAAATACAAGCAATCTCAATACAAGCAATCTCAATACACACAATAACAAATGCAAGCAATCTCAATACACACAATAACAAATACAAGCAATCTCAATACACACAATAACAAATGCAAGCAATCTCAATACACACAATAACAAATACAAGCAATCTCAATACACACAATAACAAATGCAAGCAATCTCAATACACACAATAACAAATACAAGCAATCTCAATACAAGCAATCTCAATACACACAATCTCAATTCATGCAATATCAAAATATAAAGTCTCAATATATATATACAATATCAATATAAACAATCTCAATACACACAATTTCAATGCAAACAAACTTAATGCACACTATCTCAATACACACAATCTCAACTCAGACACTCTCAATACACACACAATACACACAATCTCAACTCAGTCAATTTCAATACACACACAATACACACAATCCCCTGTCCCAGTACACACACACACTGCAAGGCTCTCCTTTAACTCTTCATATTGTTTGTCTAATGGACACATCTCATGTGCATTTTCTACCTGTTCTATGCCACCTCTGCCACCTCCTGCCCACAGCTACGACATCCACCGTGAGCACATCCCCTCCCCACCTGCCACCGCCCACACCTCCCCCATGCGACGATAACATATGGCCCCCCAGGTTGAACAATGACCGGGTTGTCATATCTGGGAGGACTAGGTAAGTCAGCAACACATTTACCTTTGACCGCTTAAGTTTGACTCTGTAAGAATGTAACGCATAAATCTATTTTTAACAACTAAATCTACTGGTCTTATAATAGAAATAGTTTTATAGAAATAGTTGGTTAACTTTAAAAAAAAAAAAAATATTTGATAAGTCAGTGCAATAAGAATGTAACTTTTATTTTGTATATTATAAATGTTTCCTAAATAAAAGAGCAAACCTTAGACCTGAGAAATCTAAATACATTTATTTAAAAATTACTTTATTATGCTTACAAAGGGGTTATTGTTTCATTTCTTAAATTAAAGTTTTGAAATTTCGTATGTTTCCAACATTTCTTTCCCCTTATTTTGAGACCTGGTGATTGGTCAGCACTGGTCATTGGTGCTTATTTCTAATTTTATTAAAATATCAAATTAAACAGGATCCCACAGTTCTATTGGATAATTATGGAAATTAAAAAAGGATTTTAATACCGATACTTTGATATAAATCATATTAAATGATATATTTTTATATGAACACAATTTTTTTAAAGGATTTGAATACCTCTAAGATTATTTAGCCACACATTTTATCACACAGATTTTGCTAAGTAGCATTGAGCTGTTTTAGCTGTGTGCGCTCGCCAGTGCTTCAAGACTCTTTATCAAAACCATTATTTGTAGTGAGCTAGAACATGTTGATTTTATTATCTTTTATTATTTCATTCTGTTCTGTCTTAGTCTTAGTCTTAGTCTTAGTCTTAGTCTTAGTCTTGTTATTGTCCTGTGGATAAATGTCAAGTTTTTCAATCAAAAGAATTATTTAGTATATATTTAAATAATTCTTCTTTTTTTGGGGGGGAGGGGGGGGGGGACATTTAGTTTATTTTGTGCTTGCTTAAAAGAGTTCCACCCCTTTATTTTATAGGGGCAAGATGGTGATCTGCATCACCAGATGGTGATCCGCATTACCATCACTGGATGGTGATCCGCATTACCATCACTGTTGACATAAACAACATGTTTCAATGAAAACTCCATGCGACTTGTAAAAAAAATTTGTTCAAATGTCTTTGTTAACTTTGACATACTGAACCCTGATGTCTTGAAATTCATCACTCAGTTAGTTGTGTTGAAATTCAATAGTATTTACATAGTTAAATAAATGTCTCTGTCTTACTTTCATAGTTAAATAAATGACTTTATCTAACTTACATAGTTAAATAAATGACTGTGTCCTACTTACATAGTTACATAAATGTCTTTGTTTTACTCAGGCTTGAAGAGATCTTAAAACACAACCCACATTACTTAGAGGAGCAGGAAGAAGAGGAGAAAAAGATACTGAAAGAGGAAGAAAGAGAAGGGAAAAGGAAAGAGAAGGAGAGGAAGAAGCAGGAGAAGGACAGGAAGAAACAAGCAGACGACAGAAAGAAACAGGAGGCAAAGGAGGAAAAAGAGAAGAGGAGACAAGAGAAGGAAAAGGAGAAGGAGAGAAAGAAGGCGGAGCAGAAGAAGAAGTCTCAGAAGTGATGCGGTGGTTGGCAGTGTGGGAGGGGGGGGGTTGCTGGCTGGCTGGGTTTACAGTTCAGATCTGTTGATGTTTTTAAGTAGCTATGAAACAAGGGGGGAGAGGGGGGATGACATGTATGAACAAAAGTTATTAGGAAATTAGATGTGATGTGTACACATTACGTTCTGCTTGTACACCACATTCAGTTTCAAATGTTAGTGAATGTAGAGTAGTCTGCCCTTTGAGAAGTGATGTTTGACTGGATGGGTAGGTTTATATTCTATTATCATTACCAAAATGTTTTATCCAGATAATCAGATGAATTGGTAAGCCCCAGCTACCTGAGTTTTATGTGTGTACAGCTTGTTTGCTGTTGTATGAGTGTATATTGTACAGCTTGTTTGCTGTTGTATGAGTGTACATGTACAGCTTGTTTGCTGTTGAATGAGTGTATGTTGTACAGCTTGTTTGCTGTTGTATGAGTGTGCATTGTACAGCTTGTTTGCTGTTGTATGAGTGTATGTTGTACAGCTTGTTTGCTGTTGTATGAGTGTATGTGTGTACAGCTTGTTTGCTGTTGTATGAGTATGTGTTGTGTACAGCTGATGCTGGCTGTGGTATGAGTGTACATTGTGCAGCTTGTTGTCTGATATATGACTGTACAGGTCATTGGCTGGCTGTTGGCTGTCTGAGTGTACAGGTCATTGGCTGGCTGTTGGCTGCTGGCTGTTGGCTGAGTGTACAGGTCGTTGGCTGAAAATGTCGACTGAACTAAATATCAAGAATGCTTTTTTTTTAAAATAACAAAATTGTTTTTTGTCAATGTCAAGGGCATTTGGGTGGCGATTCATCTGATGATGGTCAGATTTTTGTCATTGTTGTAAACCTCTAAGTTTAAACCAGCAGTCCCCAAATAGTGGCCCACAAGCTGTACGTTGTTGGTCCACACAACATGAGTATTTATGGTCAGAATATAACATATAATAAGTCTGGAGCCAGTCCATGGTGTCCTTTCAAATCTTGTCCACTGGTCCGCTTGTCCGCCAAACTTAAAAGTTTGGGAATCACTGGTTTAAACCATGTTTTTTAGACCTCAGAAATAGCATTGTTTGATTCATTGATTGATTCATTGATTGATTCATTGATTGATTCATTGATTGATTCATTGATTGATTCATTGATTGATTCATTGATTGATTCATTGATTGATTCATTGATTGATTCATTGATTGATTCATTGATAGATTCATTCATTGATTCATTCATTGATTCATTCATTGATTCATTCATTGATTCATTCATTGATTCATTCATTGATTCATTCATTGATTCATTCATTGATTCATTCATTGATTCATAAAAATGATTGATAAAATGATTGGAACTTTGCCAGGCTGTTATTGCTGACAGGGATATTTCCCTTTGAGCCTATTCAGGTTTTTTTGGTTTTCTTTAGATATTCTATGTTTACTCAAATATTCCTATATCATATGTGTGTTTATGTGTTTTAATCTCATCAGTAATCGTTAGGTTCATTTACATTGTCAGTTGTATGATGTACAATGATTCTAATACGTTGTACCCTTAATGGTACACTGTACCAACAGTTGTAGGCTGTACAATGGTTCACATACACTCTACCAATAATTTTACACTGTACCAACAGTTGTAGGCTGTACTGTGTCTGTCATAAGAACGGGTTTGTATTGTGCCGTTATGTCGATGAGTCCATGGAATAATCTGATGAAATATAAGAGAAGAACCTGGGCAACATTAAGCCTGTCTGTAAGGTCTGGTACAGTTGTACAATGGTACAGATGTACATTGGTACAGTTTCATACCAGTACAGATGTATAATGGTACAGTGGTACTGTTGCATAACAGTAAAAATGTAAAGTTCTACAGATGTATAATGGTATAGTTGCAAAGCAGTAGAGATGTATCTGGGTACAGATGTACAGTGGTACAGTCTCAGCATGCATTGCAAAGGTTTTTTTTTAAATATTTTTTTTCTATTTTTTCTAACTGTTGTTTTTTTGTTTAATGATATAAAACATGATATCATTTTATTCATTGCACGGAACAGTCAGTATGTTTTGAGTTATGTGGGAGATTTTCACATATGTCAGCATCCATATTGAACATTTTTATACCCTCAGAGAGTATGTTAAAAGTTGCTTACATGATGCACTCATGGTTGCTTCGGTTGGCAGTAACAGCTCAACCAGCTAAATTACTGGGAAGTTAAAGGCTGTTTTAGCTGGCTGTTATCAGATAGCCAATAAGTTTTTTTCTTTTTTTTGTTTTTGTGACTGATATTTGAACCTAAGGCCATCAGAATGTTTGACTTCTGTCTAGCTGAATCTGAAACTTACCAGTATCCCCCCCCTCCCCCGCCACCCAATAATTCACCCAACCCATTCACATCACTGTCAGTGACACCAATGAAAGTCAGGTGGGTGACACTGTCATTGACACCAATGAAAGTCAGGTGGGTGACACTGTCAGTGACACCAATGAAAGTCAGGTGGGTGACACTGTCAGTGACCCCAATGAAAGTCAGGTGGGTGACACTGTCAGTGACACCAATGAAAATCAGGTGGGTGACACTCGGTTCAGCACTCCTGCCAACACATCACCTCATCTCAAGCTTGAATCATTTCACTGGATAACAAGATGTGCAAGTGTCTTGGCCAGATTTAATGTTATTATCTACCCTTAAATATCCTCAACTCGGTTGGCCTATGGTAGTCTATTGTTTCACTGATATATATTGCGCCTGCGTGAACCAGCGTAATACTTGGATATATGTGAACCAGCGTAATAGTTGGATATATGTGTCAAGTATTATAGTATATAATATACAGATTATTGAACAGTAAAAAAATGTCTATGATAAGTCTGTGTTGTATAGAAGCTCGTACACACCATGTGATTTGTGTAAATAAACAGCCTAAATCTGTAAACAAAAATTTAAGTGTATATAAGTATTTTCCTTTCATATTATGTACATATATTGTTCCAAGCCCGTCAGGATCTATTGTACCACATAAATTAATCTAAATCTACTTGTCCTGTCTTGCTTGTTACTTTTCTCATTTATGTCCTCATAATTATGTCCAAAACCTGGGGGACAGATCATTACGTCCAACACCAAGGAACAGTTCTAACAGTTCACAACACCAAGGAACAGTTCTAACAGTTGACAACACATGGCTTTTTATTTGCTTATTGTTTTGGGGTACCAGATCTAGAAAGAATTGTTCATTTCTCTTAAATCCATGGCTACTAATATGAGGTCAACCCTATAATCACGTATTGCACCTGTCCATGTTTATTGACATAAACCTATGCCCACAGTAGTAGTGAAACTAGTCAGAGGTACAGCAGGGACTGGATGAAAATTTTGAGAACCCTGATAATTGTGTTATTTATTAATAGTTTGCTGTGGTAGAGACCATTGTACTTTAGGCTGGGCATTGGTATGTGTTACCTGGTAGAGACCACTGTACTATAACTTGGGCATTGGTATCTGTGTTAACTGGCCAAAAAAGGGTTTTCTTAATTCTAAATAATGTTGGCTTTTGTTGAGTGAATGTTGCATTAATTTTTTTTTTCCTTATTCACAATTAGTAGATGTTACATTATTCCTAGTTTTTATTTTTTTTATGTTTTTTTTTTTTTGAGACATAAATTTACAGGAAATAATTTATTAGAATTTTATTTTTTTTTTATTTTGACAAATTTTTAGAGAAATCTTATATGTTTAAAGCTATGTTAATAAATCATTTAGACTTGTCGCAATATACCAGTGGGAGGCATTTCTAAATAAAATAAAATTAATTTTTTTTTTTCTTATTTATAATTAGTTTATTTTTCATTATTCCTAGTTTTTATTTTTTTTATGTTTTTTTTTTTTTGAGACATAAATTTACAGGAAATAATTTATTAGAATTTTATTTTTTTTATATTTTGACAAATTTTTAGAGAAATCTTATATGTTTAAAGCTATGTTAATAAATCATTTAGACTTGTCGCAATATACCAGTGGGAGGCATTTCTAAATAAAATAAACTATCTCATTAGACGTTGCATTTAACTCAATATTAGCATCTTACGATTCTCATAATACCTGGTTGATTGATTTCATTTTTGGACATTGCTTTATAGTTTCAATCTGTGTGTGTGTTGATTTGATTTAGAACCTCTCTTTGTGTTTTTGTGTGTGTGTGTGTGCGTGTATGCCCTTGCGCTAAGTTATCACAGAGAAAAGGCTGTGATAGAATTTTAGCTGGTTTTAAAATCCCCTTCAGTTTGTTTTGTGCAGGAGTTGATCTCGTTGTAACCCTAATCAACAATGTTGTAGTTGTGAACTTTGGAAATGTTTGTTTGCATTTAATGGTTACACACCTGAACAAAACATAACATGAATAAAAACATCCTTTTGACAAAAGAGTTCTCAATTGTTGGGCCAATAAAGATGGCTCTGCAATTTTTGAACAGTTTATCAGAAACTTGTAAATATTAAAGTAATTTCAAATATGAAACATGGACATACCAAGAACAGTAAAGAAATGAATTACAATAATAATTGTTCAGTTTTCTTTTGTTAATTGATAAATTAATAATTTGTTTTAAGGAGAAATATTAAAATCTTTGAGCACCTACATAGTTATTGGGAACCTTTGTTTAAAATGTGTGTTCTTTTTCAGTAAATTTGTTATTTGAAAATATTTGAATTTTTTATATTGATTTTGCCAACATTTTCACTATTTTCAAAAAGTGAGTGTAAAACAAGAAGAATCTAGGGTGTCTTCTGAGATAGTTTGGCCCATACTTGGCTATGAGATCATTTGGCCCATACTTTGCTCTGAGATAGTTTAGTCCATTCTTGGCCAAGAGATAGTTTTGCCCTGCAATAGTTTGGCCCATACTTGGTTCTGAGGTAGTTTGGTCCATACTTGGCTCTTAGGTAGTTCGCGCTGTACTCTGCCCTGTCTATTTATTTAAAATGACAGACTTAAAGATTTGTGATATCAGCTTGTCCATATCAACAGAGTATGGCAAGCCAGCATGTCATGGTTGTGCAATGTTTCATATTGAATCAATCAATACGTCACTCAGGGGCATCAACATACCATTTCTTATAATAACAAAATTTATTGCAGGAGGTTGGCCAGAAAATATGTATGCATGTGGAAAGAGGGGGGGGGGGGGGGGGAATAGTGCAATGCCAAATTTACATATTCTTTTAAATTTTGATTATTGCAGGAGGTTGGCCAGAAAATATGTATGCATGTGGAAAGAGGGGGGGGGGGGAGGGGGAATAGTGCAATGCCAAATTTACATATTCTTTTAAATTTTGGAATATATTGTTCTTTTCACTGGTGGTTTCAATGGCTTTTATACCATTTTTATTCAGATGCTATAAATGTAAATAGAGCACTGACTTTTGATCTACTGATACCATTCTAATGGCGTCATGTTTAATGGCGTCCATCCTTTTGATCTAGTATGTTTTATTAGCCTCTAGCAATGACAATATTCTAACCATAAGTGACAGCAAACCAGCTTCACCCCCCCCCACTGTTGCACCGCTCCACCCAGCTGTTGCACCACTCCACCCAGCTGTTGCACCACTCCACCCAGCTGTTGCACCACTCCACCCAGCTGTTGCACCAATCCACCCAGCTGTTGCACAAATCCACCCAGCTGTTGCACCACTCCACCCAGCTGTCGCACCACTCCACCCAGCTGTCGCACCACTCCACCCAGCTGTCGCACCACTCCACCCAGCTGTTTCACCACTCCACCCAGCTGTCGCACCACTCCACCCAGCTATTGCACCACTTCACCCAGTTCTTGTTAGACTGAAAGGGGGTGTAATCCCCATTAGCACAGCAGGTCAGAGGTGATTTGTTTCCCTTTCACACATAGCTCAACATGTCTGTCTACCCACAATGCAAAGTTTCCAACTAAACATCCAATATCCTTGCAACTGTTAGGACATGAAGTATAATTAGATTATAGAAGGATTCTCAAACTTGGAACGTTTAAGACCTGATATATTATTAGATTAAAGAAGGATTCTTCAAAATTTAAATGAAAAATGGATGGAAAAAAATGTAAAAATATCCGCACTGATGGTTCTTTTTCTCCTTTTTCCGTGTGAAGGGGAATGAGGTGGAGAATGGCTTCTGTTGCATAAGGCAATCATTCCACATTGTTCTACATCACAAAGACGCCTTTACTGGTTGTGAGAACCCCTAGGCCAACAGTTTATTTTGTGGATGAAACCGCCAATGACCTCCCTTGGTTGTGAGAGATAACTCTAGCTGCCTTTTCAGTTCTGACTTGAACCTATTTCTGTTAGCATCAAGGTCAAAGGTTGTTATCATCAAGGTCAATGCTGTGTTGTGTCCACTTTCAAATGTGATTTTTTTTTTTTAATTCACCCAATCCAGTTTCCCATATGTCCATTTGAAACAAATGGATAGTGCCACTCACCTAGATGTTCTACTGAAAACACCACTGCTTCTACATAAGCTATGAAATAAATTTCATGAATCGTTACAATATGGCTAGATCATAAAGTGCTTCTTTTGTCCGCCTTAACACATTCCTTGCTTTCATCTTTATATTTATTCCCAATTTTAAAAAGACACATTGTTTCTATAAGATACATTGGTTCTATAAGACACATTGGTCTATAGACACATTGGTTCTATAAGACACATTGGTTCTATAAGGCACATTGTTTCTATAAAACACATTAGTTCTGTGAGATACATTGGTTTGATAAGATTTATTGTTTTTATAAGACACATTGTTGTGATAAGAAACACTGTTTCGATAAGACACACTGTTGCTATGAGACACATTGTTTCTATCACTGTCACCTTTTCAATGTTTCTGAATCTTACACAAAATAGTCAAGAGAATCAACAACAAAATTTTTTTAAAATTCAAATAATATGTACCAATATTTTACCTATAAATATATCTCTAGCGACCACAGTCTATTTTTAGAAAGTTTCTATTGGTTAATCAACAGTGTAGATTATGTTTTAGAGTTTCCTCCCCTGGGTTAGATTTACAATAGTGTCTTTCCTCAAATCTCTCGTAGGCAAGTAAATACCTCCAGACCCCAAGAACTTACTAGCACTCCATTCTTCTTCTACCAGGCTCCTACTCTATTCATCATGTCAATAGAATGAAAATTTAAGTAAACCTATGGAATGATCTAGTCAAATTGTTTGATCACCAGTATATATAACATATAACTATTCATAGGACTGAGTACCGGTACATCTATATTCTATATAACATATTCTATTCATAGTACTGTTACCGGTAAATATATAATTATAAATGTTATCCATTCATCATATTGTTTTTGAATTGTATGAAAATAATTGATTAGTCCGCCTGATATCAGCCAAAGCGTCATGTGTCGTGCTAGAAATGTCATTTTATTTTGTGATGACATTAAAAGTTAGACAAATCGTCCGTAGAATCTAACGTGTGCAGTTAAATGAAAACAACAACCTGATGTCTCTAGTACAAGTGTGTACAAGCGGTCGGAACACATGGTCAATTTCTATTGTGTGGATCATACACATAGCTTGTTATTAATGTACACTAATGTATGATTGATTCATTTTGCTCGTGGAATGAACATGTACACCTTATTTCTCTTGCACACTTAGTGTACATGGTAACATGCCTTTTTTCACTTAAACACTGGTGTATATATCTTTTGCTCCTCTGTGTGATTGTACAACTATACACACTGGTGTACACATCTTTTGTACAACCTTAAACTTGAAGGAACAGCCATTGCCAATACTCGTTGCATATTTTTAATCTTATCCCCCCCCCCCACCAAAAAACAACAACATGCCTCCAAAAATGACCTTCAACTTTTAAACCCTATCACCTTCAATTTGGTTAGAGATTACTGTTGTATACTTAGTGTTTCCCATCCTGGATTTTTAATTTTACCCCCCCCCCCCCACCAAAAAACAACAACATGCCTCCAAAAATGACCTTCAACTTTTAAACCCTATCACCTTCAATTTGGTTAGAGATTACTGTTGTATACTTAGTGTTTCCCATCCTGGAGAGGTCATTATAATAAATATTTTTTTAAATGAATAATTAAAAAAAAATATTTCACTTTATTTGGAATGTTTTATTTGTTATTATCTAATGTTGTAAGTGTGGCATTTGTTAATGTTGTAAGTGGGACCTTTTTAAATGTAAGTGGGCCATTTGTTAACATTGAAAGTGTGGCATTTTTTAATGTTGTAAGTGGGACATTTGTTAATGTAAGTGGGTCATTTGTTTATGTTGTAAGTGGGGCATTTGTTAATGTAGTAAGTGGATCATTTGTTAACGTTGTAAGTGGGGCGTTTGTTTATGTTGTAATTGGGACATTTTTAAATGTAAGTGGGCCATTTGTTAACATTGAAAGTGTGGCATTTGTTAATGTTGTAAGTGGGACATTTGTTAATGTAAGTGGGTCATTTGTTTATGTTGTAAGTGGGGCATTTGTTAATGTAGTAAGTGGGGCATTTGTTAATGTTGTAAGTGGGTGTGTAGTTGATACAATACTGGTGCTTTTTGCATGCAGTATTTAATAACTTCAGACTAGAAATCTTGGACGTAAATATTATGTGCTAGTTGAGTAAAGTCTGTGAGTGTTGGAAAGTCCATTAGAATTAGAATCTACATTCTACATCAACCATTGCAACACATCTAGACACATTTTAAAAAGTGCATAAAAAATGAAAGAGAGCAGAGAATAAAGAATATCAGAATAAAGAGACACAGAGAGTAAAGAATAATATACTCAAGAATACTAGATAATCTAGAATACTAGATAATCAAGAATAACAGTAACAGAAAATTTAGAATAACAGAGAATCAAGAAAAACAGAGAATGAAAAATGACATTCTAAAGAATAATAGATAATCAAGAATCTAGAATAACATTAGTACAAGAAAACAGAGAAACGAAAAATCCACTTAGAGCGGTTTAACGGGACATTGTGTTTATGGAAGTTAATCGTGAAATCTCAAGAATTTAGGTGGGTAGGGGGCTCAAAAAACAGCGTAACGAAATTTTAATACATATATATATAAATATATATATATATATATAATATATAAATATATATATATATATATATATATTTGAATAAATAACCAAATAGAAGGGTAACCAGACATTGCTGTAATAGTGGGAGAACTGCAGAGGTCAGGTTAGTAGGGATTGGGGATCTGAAGCAGATTTCAAGGTAAGAATACAGAAGGCAAGAGAGGGGGGGGGGCGATCTACAGCAAATATCAAGGTAAGAATACAGAAGGCAAGAGGGGGGGGCGATCTACAGCAGATATCAAGGTAAGAATACAGAAGGCAAGGGGGGGGGGCGATCTACAGCAGATATCAAGGTAAGAATACAGAAGGCAAGAGGGGGGGGGCGATCTACAGCAGATATCAAGGTAAGAATACAGAAGGCATGATGGGCTTTGAGTTACTTTAAAATATTTAGAAAGTAAAGGAGCGGGAACAAATTTTGAATGTTCAACTCAAATCTCAAGTCTGCTCCTCTATGTGGGCAAGTGAGCTGGGCGTCTGAGGCAAGACAACAGTTGTATGACCCATATAGCAAAAATCACTTAAAAGATTTCAGTTTAAAAATTATAAATTTACCTTCTGTATTCTTACCTGGATATCTGCTTTAGATCGACCATCTTTACTAACCTGACCTGATTAAAGTAAGGGTTATTATTAAAACTTATGAGTGCAGGAGGCAATGGCAGGACACAGTGGCAGGAGGCAATGGCATGACACAGGGGCAGTGGCAGGAGACAATTGCAGGACACAATGGCAGGACACAATGGCAGGACACAATGGCAGGACACAATGGCAGGACACAGTGGCGAGGGGCAGTAGCATGAATCAGTGGCAGGAGGCAGGAGGAAGTGGCAGGAGCCAATGGCAGGAGATAGTGGCAGGAGGCAGAAGGAAGTGGCAGGAGCCAATGGCAGGAGATAGTGGCAGGAGGCAGTGGCAGGAGGCACTGGTAGGAGACAATGGCAGGGGGCATTAGCAGGAGGCAGCAGCAGAGGAACTGGCAGAGAGACAATGGCAGGACACAATGGTGGGGTGCAGTGGCATGAAGCAGTGGCAGGAGGCAGGAGATAGTGGCAGGAGAAAGTGGCAGGAGATAGTGGCAGGAGGCAGCGGCAGAGGGACTGGCAGGTGACAATGGCAGGAGACAATGGCAGGAGACAATGGCAGGAGGCAGTGGCATGAGGGGCAAAAAGACCAAGACATTTTTTAAGTTTAAAAACAAAAAAAATAATGGGAAACGCTAAAAATAAAAATAATGTCTAGACGAAAGTTGATTAATAAATAAATGATAGCTGATTATTTTTAAAAAGCTGATTTTGCAATAAATGAAAAATTATTATTAAACAATTGAAAGCTGAGTACTAAATAAATTGGAAGTTGATTATTAAATTATCATTAAATAAATGAAAGCTGGTTATTAAATGAAAGAAACCTTTTGAATAAACAAATGATCTCTGAATATTTTTATCATAAGCTGAAAGTTTTGTGTAGCTATTACAAATCAAAATCGAATCTATTTTTTTAGAAATACATTTAAGTGAAGAAAACGAAAACTTTATCTTAATAAATTGTCTGTTATAAACTCTAATCTGTCATTTAATGAAAAAGTTTGCAATAAAACTAGCCTGAAAATTACACAACTTTTACTAGACGAGCAGTTACACAACTTTAACTAGTCTTGCACTTTTGTCGTGGGGGGGGGGGGGAGAGGAACGGGAAAGGTTTTGCAGTTTGAGAAGGGTCTGTGCATTTTTTTTTTAATCAAGGAAGG
>CAXITT010000285.1:406368-551368 GCA_964033795.1 Lymnaea stagnalis
TTTTATAGCCATTTTCATTGTTTCTATAGAATAGTAGTTACTATCCTAGTATCTCATTTGTATTTACTTAGTTTACATGTTTTAATAATTGTAAAGCGCTTAGAGCTTTATGATAAGCGCTATATAAAAATGCCTAAATAAATAAATAAATAAATATCATGGATAATGGTGCGTGTCCCGAGGTGGCGTAGCTTCAGACAAAATTTCCCAAGGTTAGGTGAAACTGATCAGTTTGAAAATCGGATTTCCCCCATTGCCACACTAAACTGCACTCACCAAAAACGAGAACATAAATCATTTCTAAAATGAAATTAAAACATTGGCAAGGAATTTACTGATGTAGAAGTCAAACAGACTATTTGATCATTTCGATTGTAGCAATTTCCTTTTCTTTACATTTAATACAAAGTGAAAGTAATTCTTCACAATGAGGTAAATTGTATGTCACATAGTTTTAAATAAATGTGGTTTATTTCCTACATCGGGTCAAGGAGTTATGTCTATAGAAGCAATGTGGTGTCCAGCAGACACACACATACAAATGGAGTACATTTCTATAGAGAGATAAAATAATAAAGACTTTCGTAAGACAGTGAGTCTCATTTGTTTAGAGAGCATGCACCCTTTTTCATGCCAACAAAATAGTTCATCCAATACTTGGAAGTTTTACAGGCATTTTTTTTTATTTAAAGATGGAAACAACAAGTCTAAGACGATCAAATTGTTCTGTGACAAAGTTATAATTATCAAATTGTTCTGTGACAGCAACGTTATAATTATGAAATAGTTCTGTGACAGCAACCCTATAATTATCAAATAGTTCTGTGACAGCAACGCTATAATTATCAAATAGTTCTGTGACAGCAACGTTATAATTATGAAATAGTTCTGTGACAGCAACGCTATAATTATGAAATAGTTCTGTGACAGCAACCCTATAATTATCAAATAGTTCTGTGACAGCAACGCTATAATTATCAAATAGTTCTGTGACAGCAACGTTATAATTATGAAATAGTTCTGTGACAGCAACGCTATAATTATCAAATAGTTCTGTGAAAGCAACACTATAATTATCAAATAGTTCTGTGACAGCAACCCTATAATTATCAAATAGTTCTGTGACAGCAACGCTATAATTATCAAATAATTCTGTGACAGCAACGCTATAATTATCAAATAATTCTGTGACAGCAACGCTATAATTATCAAATAGTTCTGTGACAGCAACGCTATAATTATCAAATAGTTCTGTGACAGCAACGCTATAATTATCAAATAATAATCTGACGGCAACGCCAAAATTATGAAATAGTTCTGTGACAGCAACGCTATCATTATCAAATAGTTCTGTGACAACAAAGCTATAATTATCAAATAGTTCTGTGACAGCAACGCTATAATTATCAAATAATAATCTGACGGCAACGCTATAATTATCAAATAGTTCTGTGACAGCAACGCTATAATTATCAAATAGTTATGTGACAACAACGCTATAATTATGAAATAGTTATGTGACAGCAACGCTATCATTATCAAATAGTTCTGTGACAGCAACGCTTTAATTATCATTTTCTTAAAGCCTTTTTGTGTGGCTCGTTTTGTAAATAAAATTAGAACATGTTTCCTTACCTACTATGCTCCCTACCACATCCACGTCAGTTTAGTATGTGTGTCTCTCTTCCTGGTGGGTGTCTCTTCTTGGTGTGCCTCTCTCTTCTTTTTGTGTCTCTCCTCACTTTCTGATGTGTGGCTGTCTATGAGATGTGTGTCACTCTTGCGTATCTGTGCAATTCATCTTGGTGTGTGTCTCTCTCTCACTTCCTCATGTGTGTCTCAATGAGATGTGTCACTCTTGCTGATCTGTACAATCTTCTTGATGTGTGTCTTTCCCTACCTTATTTGTGTCTCCACTGATTTCCCCCCCCCCCACCCACATTCCCAAAGCACCACCTCACTCTTAACTCCACCCCAACCTCCTTTTTCCATTTTCACTTACGATTTGTGTTCATAATTTTATTAGTTTTTCCATATGTACTGCATTTATTTGTTTCATGCAAATTGTATTATTTTGGTTTCATATGTATAGTGCACTTGTTGTTTCATATATATTGTATACTAGGTTGTTTCATATGTATTGCATATTTCGCTGTTTCATTATGTTTTAGGAATATTTCGTTGCTTCATATGTATTTTATATTACCTTGTTTCATATGTCTTACATGTTTTCTTGTTGCATTTCTTTGCCATCTCTTGTATCCACCAAAACGTTCGAACTTAAAACATCCCTTCATGTCATCACAGCGTGAGTAGCTACACCGAGTCGTTGCACCTGTCAGCTTCAGAAGAGATCGTCTCTCCAGGTAACTACACGTTTGACCCACTTTTCAGCGACCAATGCTTTCACGACACGACATGACTTGTAAAGTTCATACTTTAAATATGGGTGGTTTTTTTGGTGCGTGCTGAATTTTTTAATTGTATTATCTCTATTTTTTAAATGTGTGGAGTTGTTTTAAGAGTAGGGTGAGTGGCGAGTGATGGGGCAGATCATGACTTGGAGCTGTGTCCACTGCCACCAAACTGGACATAAAGTGGACGTAAAGAATACGCCTGACCACATCGTCCAATTATCATACACACATGAAATCGTCCCATTACCAATCATAAATAATATCCTCCCAGTATCATAATTAAATGACATCGTCCCATTACCATAATTAAATGACATCGTCCCATTATCATAATTAAATGACATCGTCCCATTATCATAATTAAATGACATCGTCCCATTATTATAATTAAATGACATCGTCCCATTATCATAATTAAATGACATCGTCCCATTATCATAATGAAATGACATCGTCCCATTATCATAATTAAATGACATCGCCCCATTATCATTATTAATTGACATCGTCCCATTATCATAATTAAATGACATCGTCCCATTATCATAATGAAATGACATCGTCCCATTATCATAATTAAATGACATCGTCCTATTATCATAATTAAATGACATCGTCCCATTTTCATAATTAAATGACATCGTTCCATTATTATAATTAAATGACATCGTCCCATTATCATAATTAAATGACATCGTTCCATTACCATAATTAAATGACATCGTCCCATTATCATAATTAAATGACATCGTCCCATTATCATAATTAAATGACATCGCCCCACTATCATAATTAAATGACATCGTCCCATTATCATAATTAAATGACATCGTCCCATTATCATAATTAAATGACATCGTCCTATTATCATAATTAAATGACATCGCCCCACTATCATAATTAAATGACATCGTCCTATTATCATAATTAAATGACATCGTCCTGTTATCACAATTAAATGACATCGTCCCATTATCATAATTAAATGACATCGTCCCATTATCATAATTAAATGACATCACCCCATTATCATAATTATATGACATCGTCCCATTATCATAATTAAATGACATTGTCCAATTATCATAATTAAATGACATCGTCCTATTATCATAATGAAATTACATCGTCCCATTATCATAATTAAATGACATCGTCACATTATCATGATTAAATGACATAGTCCCATTATCATAATGAATGACATCGTACCATTATCATAATTAAATGACATCGTCCAAATATCATACATAATTGAAATTTTCCCATTTTAATCAGAAATAATATCGTCACATTATCATATATGAATGAAATCGTCTCATTATCATATTTGAATGACAGAGACCCATTATTATACATGAATGACATTATCCCATTATCATACATAATGACATCGTCTCATTATCATGCATAAATGAAAGCGTCCCATTATCATATATGAATGACATCTCCCCATTATCATACATAAATGACATCGTCCCATTATCGTACTTTAATGACATCGTCCAAGAATAACCAAAACGGCCAACTGTTCTAGATTTAACATTCTACGGTTTAAACTTGAATATCCGAAAAACATAATAATCCACTTTGTAATCAGAAATGATGCTTTGTGATTATGAACACATAGGTCCTAGGTTAGCACATGACACGCGTGTCATCACACGAAGAAAAACAAGCACAACCGTTGAGCAAATAATTCGCCACAGGTTACAGGTCTCCTACCCCGTCCATGAAAAAAAATGTGCTCTGAGTAAAATGTAAGTTGTTGGGAAGACGACTTTTTGTGTGAGGCTGTTAGGCTGTTTGCATGAGGCTGTTGGGTTGTTTGTATGAGGCTGTGAGGCTGTTTGTTTAAGGCTGTGGGGCTGTTTGTATGAAGATGTGAGGCTGTTTGTAGGAGGCCGTAAGGCTGTAGAGGCTTTTTGTCTGAGGCTCTAAGGCTGTTTGTAGGAGGCTGTGAGGCTGTTTGTATGAGGCTGTGAAGCTGCTTGTATGAGGCTGTGAGGCTGTTTGTATGAGGCTGTGAGGCTGTTTGTATGAGGCTGTGAAGCTATTTGTATTAGGCTGTGAGATTGTTTGTTTGAGGCTGTGCGGCGGTTAGTATGAGGCTGTTTGTATGAGGCTATGAGGCTGTTTGCATGAGGCTGTCCTAAGTGGTTTGTGCATGTACTGTAGTCTCTGCTAAGTCGTTTGTATGAGGCTGTCCTTGGTGATTGTGTGTACAATAGTTTGTGCTACATCATTTGTATGAGGCTGTACTTGGTGATTGTGTGTACAATAGTTTGTGCTACGTCGTTTGTATGAGGCTGTCCTTGGTGATTGTGTGTACAATAGTTTGTGCTACGTCGTTTGTATGAGGCTGTACTTGGTGATTGTGTGTACAATAGTTTGTGTTAAGTCGTTTGAATGAGGCTCTCCTTGGTGATTGTGTGTACCATAGTTTGTACTAAGTCGTTTGTATGTGGTTCTATTGATGGGTGGGGGGCCTGTACTTTGACGCCACCCTTCAGCACTCACCCCAGTCACATGATCTCCTCAAAATGCTAATTTCGCTGGCATTAGTCGCTTCAACGCCCATGTGTTAAACCCTCCATTCTTTTCCCCTAGCCACAACCATGGAAGTGACAGCGCCTCTGGAATCTTTTAATATGGACACGTTGTACATCGTAAAATCCATCGGCAGCGTCCTCGTGGAATGTCTGAAGGAACTGTGCGAGCGCCGACCTGCTGATCCGATAGAGTTCATCGCCCACTGGCTGTACAAACACACGGACAACGAGGTCTACTTCTTTGAGAAACAGAAGCAGCTGCAACAACTGGAGCTGGCAGCGTAAGGAAATGTCAATCACTAAAGCAACCCTCACTTGATCCAAACACACTCAAGAATTACCGCCCCGTCAGCAACCTCTCCTTTCTCTCAAAAATCATAGAAAAACTCATACTCTCTCAGCTCTCTGACTATCTTCACTCTCGCAATCTCTATCCTTCCTCTCAGTCCAAAACACACTCAAGAATTACCGCCCCGTCAGCAACCTCTCCTTTCTCTCAAAAATCATAGAAAAACTCATACTCTCTCAGCTCTCTGACTATCTTCACTCTCGCAATCTCTATCCTTCCTCTCAGTCCGCCTACCGACTTGGTCATAGCACAGAAACAGCACTGGTCCGAGTCATGAGCGACCTCCTGCGCGCGATGGATGATGGCAAACTCTCTATTCTCACTCTGTTAGATCTCTCTGCTGCATTTGATACCATTGACCACCAGATTCTTCTTGACCGCCTTCATCTTTCTTTCGGACTTACTGGCTCAGCTTTAAACTGGTTTCAATCATATCTTTCTGACAGAACTCAAACAGTGTCTATTTCCAACCGCTCTTCCAAACCTTCAGCCCTGTCTATTGGAGTTCCTCAAGGATCGGTCCTTGGGCCGGTCCTTTTCATCCTCTACACTAAACCTCTATCATCTCTCATTAGCCACCATTCAGTTTCCAGTCAATCCTTTGCTGATGACACTCAAATCAGTGACTCTTGCTTTCCTGATCAACTTGATTCCACAATCCTTCGCATACAGGAGTGCGTGGACGATGTAAAGCGTTGGATGACTTGCAACAAACTGAAGCTAAATGATGATAAAACGGAAATCCTTCTCATCCACTCTCAAAACAAACCTCTCCCTCCATCCGCTCCTTCTTCTATATCTATTGGCAACTCTGACATCACACTCTCTTCCTCTGCCAGAAACCTTGGAGTCACGCTTACAGACACACTCTCCATGGACAAACATGTCACGAATATATGTAGATCAGCATATAACGAAATTAGAAAAATCAGTACCATTAGACACCTCCTCTCCTTTGATGCCACAAAAACTCTCGTCTCTTCACTCATTCTTTCAAAATTTGACTACTGTAACACTCTTCTTGCAGGCATTCCTCAACACCACATAGACAAACTTCAGAAGGCACAGAACTCAGCTTGCAGACTCATTTTTAAATCAAAGAAACATGACCACATTCAACCACACATGCGGCAACTCCACTGGCTTCCAATATCCTCTCGCATCAAGTACAAGTCAGCCAATCTATGCTTCAACTCCTTCACTAACCCTCACTTTCCTGTCTATTTCTCTGAACTGTTGCTTCCGTACATCCCCACAAGACACCTACGTTCTTCCATTGACAATAGAACCCTCTCAATCCCAAGAACCAAAACTAAGACCATCGGTGAACGCTCCTTCTACTTCCATGGGCCCTCGTTCTGGAACCAGCTCCGCTTCCATATCCGTCATTGTGAAACCTCGTCCACTTTTTAAAAAAATCTCTTAAAACCCATCTGTTAAGGTCCGCCTATGACCTGTGATGCACCCTCCTTGCCCTGCCTCATTTTCTGTCTCGGGTTGATCCTGTATTATAGGCCAAAACGTGCCAAAGTGTCCTCGTTTTATAGCCATTTTAATTGTTTCTATAGTAAAGTAGTTACTATCCTAGGGTCTCATTTTTTTATTTTACTTCGTTTACATGTTTTTAATAATTGTAAAGCGCTTGGAGCTTTAAGGTAAGCGCTATATAAAAAATGCCTAAATAAATAAATGTCTGTAAAATGTTTAATGTTTATTAAATGGTTTATGTCTATCAAATCTTTCATTTAATCAAATATGTCATGTATATCAAAGGTTTCATGAATATCAAATGTTCCATGTCAGTTAAATGTTTCATGTTTATCAAATGTTCCATGTCAGTTAAATGTTTCATGTTTATCAAATGTTCCATGTCAGTTAAATGTTTCATGTTTATCAAATGTTCCATGTCAGTTAAATGTTTCATGTTTATCAAATGTTCAATGTCAGTTAAATGTTTCATGTTTATCAAATGTTCAATGTCAGTTAAATGTTTCATGTTTATCAAATGTTCAATGTCACTTAAATGTTTCATGTTTATCAAATGTTCAATGTCAGTTAAATGTTTCATGTTTATCAAATGTTCAATGTCAGTTAAATGTTTCATGTTTATCAAATGTTCAATGTCAGTTAAATGTTTCATGTTTATCAAATGTTCAATGTCACTTAAATGTTTCATGTTTATCAAATGTTCCATGTCAGTTAAATGTTTCATGTTTATCAAATGTTCAATGTCAGTTAAATGTTTCATGTTTATCAAATTTCATTTTTATCATATGTTTCATGTAAATCAAATATTTCAGATCTATCAAATTTTCAATGAATCAATAGTTGGCTAGTTGGCCATTTGGTCAGTTGGCCAATGTGTCAATTGGCCTGTGGGTCAATGGGTCAGTTAGTCAGTTAGATAGTTGCTTAGTTGGTCTGTTGCCAAGTTGGTCAAATGCCTAGCTGGTCAGTTGGTCAGTTGCCTAAATGGCCAGCTAATCAATTGGTCAGTTGCCTAGTTGGCCAGTTAGTCAGTTGGTCAGTTGTTTAGTTGGTCAGTTGCCTAGTTGATCAGTGAGTCAGTTAAATTAGTTGTCTAGTTAGCCAGTTAATCAATTAGTCAGTTGATTAGTTGGCCAGTTGTTCAGCTGGTGACCTTGTTGACTATTCTCAGATCAAAATAGTTGACTAATGTCCTATCCTGATAGTTGACCATCTAGTTGACCGCTAATATATCTGATCAGACAGACAATTTATGAGCCTAATATGACCCAGTAAAATGTATTGTCAATTTTTTTTATTTTACAGAATTGATGAGGCAAAGAGGCAAGAGCAACAGAGAATCCGAATACGACAACTGAGACTGCTTGTTGCTCACAAGAAGGTCAGTAAATTCTCCTTGTTGCCCACAAGAAGGTCAGTAAATTCTGCTTGTTGCCCACAAGAAGGTCAGTAAATTCTGCTTGTTGGCCACAAGAAGGTCAGTAAATTCTGCTTGTTGGCCACAAGAAGGTCAGTAAATTCTGCTTGTTGGCCACAAGAAGGTCAGAAAATTCTGCTTGTTTCCACAAGAAGGTCAGCAATGTGAGCTGGTGCCCCTAATAAGGTCACTAAATTCTGCTAATTGCCCCCAAGAGTGTCATTAAATTATGTTTGTTGCCCCACAAGAAGGTCAGTAAATGCTTGTTGCCCATAAAAAGGTCTGTAATGGACCGTTAATTTACATGCAACAACTCACAGCTCAGTCAAACGATTCATCAATTTCACCGAGACATGTTCTCAACCTACTAGCTAATCGTCTCAGAATAGATCCCAACTAGTCGACCCGCGACGTAGCATATTACTCATAGATGAGTGAAGACTTCGTGAAAGACACAGTTGTCCAAACGGAGTGGGTTTGAGGATACAACTGTGATTGCGTGAAAAGATGGAACTCTGGAGAGAGCTACATACAACTGTCCGTGTCTGAAGACCGGTTTTGGTAGATAGCGGCATATCTTTCTGAAATTTTGCCCTTGTGCCTTATTCATTGTCATTGCAAAGTGTAATCTAAGGGGAAACTGTCGCAGTGTAAAAGTAAAAGGTAAATTTGAATCTGAGGTGTGAGAGAAATCCGGGAAATAAGGACAGTTTTTGCGGTAGCAGCTGCAATAGTTCGACACTCTAGCACATTGCTGTGGATGTTGGCAACAGTCAGTCTAGTGCCATTACAGAGAACTCTTGCCGGCATGAGGTTTCTGAGAAGCATGACAACTGAACCAATTTTAATTTTGAATTTATGCGGAGGCTTGCCAGTGGGAGTAAGACTGTTAAGAAATAAATATAGCTGACCGGCGCCCCTCCCCTTTTTTTTTCATGATGCGTCATGGCACACATTTTTTTCCCGCCGACCCGCGGATTAGTAGACGCCGCGAGCTGGCTGGCAAGCAAGGGTGGATCTACATATAGCATGCGAGGTGGTCGTCTTGTTGGTTGCCCTAGTTTCTGGCGAATTAAATATATAGATTGTCGCATACTTTGTTGTGTTTAAAACAAAATTCAAAACAGCACGTGACCACTGCCAGGTTAGCTCTACACCTGGACATTTGCATTTTTTTTCTCCATAAAATTTCAAAATTTCTAACATTAAAATAATTATTTTTTTTCAAGCTGTCTTTGTTGGGTTTTTTTACCTCAGGCTCAGCTACGAATTGTCCAGCAGCCAATAGAGGATGAGAAGGTCATCAAGGAGATGAGCAGCTCGGATGATGACGATGAACCAAGGTATGACCAAATACAGACACAGTTCATGGACACAAACGTTCATGCTTAGAAGTGTTGACTTATTTATTACATAAAATACATGTCTATTTATTCATCGCCTTTTACGAAATGTCCATTTATTGATTGCCTTTACCACATGTCATTCATTCATTGACTTTATCACATGTCCATTTATTCACCGACTTTGGCACACATCCATTTATTCACCAACTTTACCACATGTCCATTTATTCATCGACTTTACCACATGTCCATTTATTCACCGACTTTACCATATGTGCATTTATTCACCGACTTTACCACATGTCCATTTATTCACTGACTTTACCACATGTCCATTTATTCACCGACTTTACCACATGTCCATTTATTCACGGACTTTACCACATGTCCACTTATTCATTGGCTTCACCATATGTCCATTTATAAATCGTCTCACTGCCAGTCCATCATAAAACTTCACAGACGTTGAATTATTTATCAAGACTTTATCTTTAAAATGTATGTATCTATGCTAAGAATTGATTTTTTGGATCTATGAATAAATCTAATAGAAATGGAATTCTTTGGATATATTCTGTGTGAATTATTCTAATACTAGATGTAGCCCGCCAAACATTAGCGACAGCAATGCGTGAACTTCCCATCTATCAAAGTTACTTGACAAAAATGTGAACTCAAGTTACGCACATTTAAGAATCCCAATTTCGCTACATCCAATCCCCCTTTTCTGCCGACCCGCGGCTTAGCAAACGCCGCGAGCTTGTTTGGGGTGTTTGCATGGCTGGCAGGCGGGGGGTGGTGCAAGAGGGGGGGGCATAGCTCCACCGCAGTGCGCATGTCTCGGGACCAACGATAGGCAGTCAAGGGAAGGGAGGGTTTGCCAGCGTCTCGCTTGCTCTGGCGTATCTATATATAGCCTGCTTGGTCTTCATCATCTTTGCCCTACGTCTGGCGAATAATATATAGATAAATGAAACTCTACATATACATTCTGTCGAAATGACTCTAATATTTCAGGCAAAGTGTTGACGAAACTAAGCCGAAGACGGGCGATGAGACCACGGGCACTACGAGGAGCGGCCTCGAACGGAAGAGTGAAGAAAAGAGGAGAAGGTAATCCCAGGGCGTGGCCCAGTATTTATCCAGGCAATGTCCTAGTATCTGACCAAGGAAATGTCCTAGTATTTGACCAAGGACATGTCCTAGTATTTTTCCAAGGAAATTTCATAGTATTTATTATTATTATTAGTATAAAGTATTTATGGATTAAGCAATAACCCCAACTTAAACATCACAAATATTACATGATCACACAGTACACAACACCATCTCAATACTTGTGTTGACACATTTCAAAAATATCGCCCGTAGTAGATAATAATAGACAAGCAGAAACTACGAACGGCTAGTAGACCAACAGACTCCAAGCAGCTAGTAGACCAGCAGAACCTACGAACAGCTAGTAGACCAACAGACTCCAAGCAGCTAGTAGACCAGCAGAACCTACGAACAGCTAGTAGACCAACATACTCCAAGCAGCTAGTAGACCAAAGACTCCACACAGCTAGTAGACCAGCAGAACCTACGAACAGCTAGTAGACCAGCAAACCTACGAACAGCTAGTAGACCAACAGACTCCACACAGCTAGTAGACCAAAGACTCCACACAGCTAGTACACCAGCAGAACCTACGAACAGCTAGTAGACCAAGACTCCAAACAGCTAGTAGACCAAATACTCCACACAGCTAGTAGACCAGCAGACCCTACGAACAGCTAGTAGACAAACAGACTCCACACAGCTAGTAGACCAAAGACTCCATACAGCTAGTAGACCAGCAGAACCTACGAACAGCTAATAAACCAACAGACTTCACAGAGCTAGTAAACCAACGACTCCACACAGCTAGTATACCAGCAGAACCCACGAACAGCTAATAGACCAAAGACTCTACACAGCTAGTATACCAGCAGAACCTACGAACAGCTATTAAGGACATGTAAACAGGAGGTCTACCAGCAACACATACAGACAGGAGGTCTACCAGCAACACATACAAACAGGACGTCTTCCAGCAACACATACAAACAGGACGTCTTCCAGCAACACATACAAACAAGGTCGTCTTCCGGCAACACATACAAACAGGAGGTCTACCATCAACACATACAGACAGGAGGTCTACCATCAACATATACAGACAGGATGTCTACCATCAACACATACATACTGGAAGTACACAAACTAACCCATACACGATCGCTCACGTTGCCCGTTCCTGCCAGATGTACAACACAACAGCCATCTTACAGATACAGTTTTTAAAAAAAAGTTAAACAAACTAAATAAAAAACGGGACACAGCAAACGCAGATCTACGCACCGGAGAAAGTGAAATACATTGAGACATTGGTTTGTGACAACGTGTGACAACTTGAGACAACGTGTGACCAATGTGTGACAATGTGTGACAACGTGTGACCAATGTGTGACAATGTGTAACAACGTGTGACACAATGTGTCCTGTCTTTCTTCCAAGCCTATACACATCTTGTGCCACTGTGTGTTTACTTTACGCAGCTTGAACAATGTCTCGCAGATAGTAGCTTATATGCTGACATAATTTATTTTACTCCCTCTCTCTCTATATCTTTTTCTTTTTCTCTCAATTTCCCTCTCCTCTCTCTTCTTTCTCGCTTTCTCTCTCTCTCTCTTTCTTTCCCCTACCTCTATCCCTTTCTGTCTATCTCTCCCCTTATCTCTCTCTCTATCTCTCTCTCCATGTGCACTCCTTTCTCTCTATCTCTCACTGTTTCTTTCTCTCTTCATCTCTATTCCCTTTCCCCTCCCACGTCTCTCCCCCCTCTCTGTCTCTCTGTCTCTCTCTCTCTCTAACTTATCAACCTTAAAATATAAAAAAAAATATGTTTCTTCCCCAGTCGAACTCCAAGTTCAGGTAAATCGATCAAGTCGACAAAGAAGAAACAATCCCAGCGAGCCAAACACAAGCCTCATGAGAAGGGCAAGACGCCCTTTACGGCGTCGGTCTCCAGTGAAATCTCGTCCGACAAGTCGAGGGATTCAGACGACTCCGACCAAGATTCGACCACCAGTTCATCCGACTCAGCGTCGACTTACTCGGGAAGTGAACCGGGCGAACATGTTAGCGATGACTTACGGGAGGCGAAGTCCTCCTCCGGAGTGCGCACGAATGCCAAGTTCCCACGGAAGACCAAACGGGTCAAAATTGAAGACTCAGATGCCAAGCCGGAGAAGCTCACCTCATCTGACCAGAAGCTTGCCAGGAAGCGGCATAAGGAGAGAAAGAGGTTACGGGGCCAAGAAAGAGACTCGCCCGAAGATTCTTCCCTTGCCAGCGATGTTAAAGCAAAGACTTTGAACCTTGACCGGCAGAAGGGGCCATCAAAGTCCCTGGCAAGGTCGCTGTCGAAGTCGGGATCGCTCTCCTCCGTGTAAGTTATGAACTGGCTGGGATAATTTTCTTTTAAAATTCTCTATCTTAACTTTTAAATAATACTGTGTTTCTATTTGAGGAGCTGGTTGATGTATCACAAATAATATGTTTCTACTTGAGGAGCTGGTTGATTTATCACAAATAATATGTTTCTATTTGAGGAGCTGGTTGATTTATCACAAATAATATGTTTCTATTTGAGGAGCTGGTTGATTTATCACAAATAATATGTTTCTATTTGACAAGAAGATTAACGTATCACTAATAAGCTATAGTTTCATTAACGTCTGATATACATTTATACAAGTTTTCAATGTAAACAGACAATTTATACGTACATATTAGGCGTCCATTTTATTTATCTGCAAATCTATATTTTTCTTATCTACTTTCTATCCCATTTTATCTCTTCATCTAGTAGATATATGATTATAATTATCTGATCACTAAATATTATCACCATATCTCAGATGTAGTTGGTTGGCGTTGTTGAATCTGTATCACTAGACTTGACGTGTAGAAATGTAGCAGAATTGTGAATCCATCACATTCTCCTTTTAATTATATACGGCGATACAGTATTGCGTTTCTCACTTATAGTCAGGAGATGTATGGGCGCCGAGCTATATAAATGGAATTAGGGGTGCCTTACTATACAAGTGAAATTAGGGGCGCCGTACTATAGACGTGTAATTAGGGGCGCCTACTACATGATTTACATGTTTGTTAAGGAGCCATAGGATGAATATGTTAATGTTGTAAAAATAGTTCTATATTTAACAAAGTAAACCTACTCTAAGATGAATTAATAGGGTTAGCAAAGGTTTATTTTATCAGTGGCTATGGTTTACCATTGCAGCTAAACAGCTTTTTGTCACCAGTTGCAATGGCTTACCATTGCAGCTAAACAGCTTTTTGCACCAGTTGCAATGGTTTACCATTGCAGCTAAACATCTTTTTGCACCAGTTGCAATGGCTTACCATTGCAGCTAAACAGCTTTTTGTCACCAGTTGCAATGGCTTACCATTGCAGCTAAACATCTTTTTGTCACCAGTTGCAATGGCTTACCATTGCAGCTAAACATCTTTTTGTCACCAGTTGCAATGGCTTACCATTGCAGCTAAACAGCTTTTTGTCACCAGTTGCAATGGCTTACCATTGCAGCTAAACAGCTTTTTGCACCAGTTGCAATGGTTTAGCATTGCAGCTAAATAGCTTTTTATCACCAGTTGCAATGGTCTAGCATTGGAGAAAAACAATTTTTTGCACCAGTTGAAATGATCTAGCATTGGAGCAAAACAATTATTTGCCCCAGTTGAAATGATCTAGCATTGTACCGAAACAATTATTTGCACCAGTTGAAATGGTCTAGCATTGGAGCAAAACAATTTTTGCACCAGTTGAAATGATCTAGCATTGTAGCGAAACAATTATTTGCACCAGTTGAAATGGTCTAGCATTGTAGCGAAACAATTATTTGCACCAGTTGAAATGGTCAAGCATTGGAGCAAAACAACTATATTTCGTTCTCAACTTCCAGGCAAATCTCGCAGAAACTAAAAATAAAACAACACAGGAAGTCAACCTTGAAACAAGGTGTTCCCGATCAGTAAGTAAATCTATGATTTTATCAACAGATCAGTAAGTAAATATATGACTTTATCAACAGATCAGTAGATAGATATATGACTTTATCAACAGATCAGTAGTAAATCTATGACTTTATCAACAGACCAGTAGGTAAATCTATGACTTTATCAACAGATCAGTAAGTAAATCTATGACTTTATCAACAGACCAGTAGGTAAATCTATAACTTTATCAACAGATCAGTAAGTAAACATATGACTTTATCAACAGATCAGTAAGTAAATCTTTGACTTTATCAACAGATCAGTAATACAGTGGTTCTCAACCTTTCTTTTGCCGCGACCTTTTAACATGCCGTGACCCTTTAACATAGTTCCTCATGTTGTGGTGACTCCCACCCCCCACAAACATAAAATTATTTAAGCTGTTACTTCATCGATATGTGTTTTCAGATGGTCATAGGTGACCTCATTGTATGGTTCAATGGACGACAAAAGGGGTCGCGACCCACAGGTTGAGAACCGCTGTTTAGTAAATCTATGACTTAATCGACAGATCAGTAAGTAAATCTATGACTCTATCGACAGATCAGTAAGTAAATCTCTGAATCTATCGACAGATCAGTAAGTAAATCTATGACTTTATCAGTAAGTAAATCTATGACTTTATCGACAGACCATTTAGTAAATCTATGACTTTATCAACAGCTCAGTAAGTAAACCCATGCCTTTATCGACAGATCAGTAAGATCATCTATTGACTTTATTTACAGGACAGTTCGTTTCTGTTTGATCCCATCTACAGATAAGTTTCTGAATATTTTTCAGGGAGGTCGAAGACATGGATAGTTCGCTAGAGCAGAAATATTTGAAATGCATAGAACTGTTGTCACAGCTGGCTACTGAAAGTGACAAGTTTCTTGAAGGGTTTGGTAGGAAGGATTCAGGGAAAGATTCAGATGTCCGCCGGAAATTGAGAAGATCAAGTGACGCCAAACCTCCATACAAGTCGAGAAGAAAGGTGGTCAAAATACTTGAAGATGGACCTCAGGTAACTACGAATCTGGATGAATTTCTGGACGAGACAAGCCCCAGATATGGACGCAAAGAATCAGACAGTCTTGACCAACAGATGCGAGACGACCTGAGTGACACGCAGAAACGTCGGCAATCCAGAAAATTGTCGTTTAAAATGGATGAGCATAAGTCCAAGCTGATTCCAGGAGCTAAGAGGGTTCCGAGGGACTCCGATACCAGAGGTTCCAGCCTAGAATCAGATGATCAGGAAGAAAGGTTGATTGAACGGAGTGGGACGCAACCTTGCCAGAAGCCAATGGGAGGAGCACTTTTACCTGATGAACACTTGGCCAAACTGAGATCTGAGACTGAGCGAGATATTCAGGACGTCGACCGCATAGAATCAGACAGTGAATCTGACGGAGTTTCTGAGAACGTTTCTGAAAGAGATTCCGAAAGGTTATCCTTAAGAGAAGAACCGTTTCTGGATATGTCTAGAGAACAAAGGGAGGCAATATTGGATGTGAAATCGAGGAAAAGGATCTTAAAAACGGATGAGTATTCGTCCCTACTGACGTCGGACCAAGAGGACGTCGGTCTCAGAGAATCGGACCAACCGGAACAACAACGGTCTCATCAGAGGCCAATCCCGGTGGTCGACCCGATGTACCGGCAGAAATTAATGAAAAGGGCGATGAAAAGGGTGGACAGAAAAGCTTTAAGCTCTAAAGAAGGTGAGGCCCCCACCGATGAACAATCGCCAGCATACAAATATGATTCGGAAATTATAGAGAAAGAGGAATGGCCCACTGGCAAAATGGCTGATAGGAGGCAAAGGGAATGGTCCACTGACAAAATGGATGATAGGAGGCAAAGGGAATGGTCCACTGACACAATGGATGATAGGAGGCAAGATGAATGGTCTACTGACAAAATGGATAAGAGGCAAAGGGAATGGTCCACTGACAAAATGGATGATAGGAGGCAAGACGAGTGGTCTACTGACAAAATGGATAAGAGGCAAAGGGAATGGTCCACTGACAAAAAGGATGATAGGAGGCAAGAGGAATGGTCCCCGGGCAAAATGGCTGATAGGGAACAGAAGGAATGGTCCACTGGAAAAATGGCGGATAGGGGACAAGAGGAATGGTCCACTGGAAAAATGGTTGATAGGGAACAGAAGGAATGGTCCACTGGAAAAATGGTTGATAGGGAACAGAAGGAATGGTCTACTGGAAAAATGGCGTATAGGGGACAAGAGGAATGGTCCACTGGCAAAATGGCTGATAGGGAACAGAAGGAATGGTCCACTGGAAAAATGGCGTATAGGGGACAAGAGGAATGGTCCACTGGAAAAATGGCTGATAGGGAACAGAAGGAATGGTCTACTGGCAAAATGGCTGATAGGGAACAGAAGGAATGGCCTACTGGAAAAATGGCTGATAGGGAACAGAAGGAATGGTCTACTGGCAAAATGGCTGATAGGGGACAAGAGGAATGGTCCACTGGCAAAATGGCTGATAGGGGACAAGAGGAATTGTTCTCTACCAAAATGGCTGATAGAAGCCAAGATGAATGGTCGTCTGCAACTGACAAAATGGCCGCTGAAAGGGCGGACAGAGCAAGGCATGACAGAATGTAAGTTTACTCTCATTCTCTTTATTTTCTCTAACGCTTTTTAAATTTGTTCCATTAATAAGTCTAAATCTGTCATAGGATAATAGTAGATTTTAATTTCCTCTCTAACTCTTTCTATCTCGTATTTCACCTCAGCCGTTCTCTCCTTCCTCTTTACCTCTTTCTACGTCCGCCTTGTAAGTTTCAAAAGCCATCAAGTTCACTTTCACTCTCTTTGACCCACACCAATACTTCAGACGAAGGATGAGCATCGGCAGACAACTGAAGATGAAAGCGAAGTTTGCCAAAGGTCAAGAAAGACCAACTATTGAGTATGATGCCAGTCTAGAGGACCCCGTTCTGTCCTATTTGGCTGATGAAAGAAAAGTTCAGAAAGTTATAGAGAGTGAGTTCATCCGGCAAAAACTGACTGAGGTGGAAGTCGGCGAGTCTAAGACGCAGGACGATGAGTAGGTTATCGTTCTTAACTTTTTTATGTTTCTCTTTCTTCCTCTTTTACTCTCTCTCTCTCTCTCTCTCTCATTTCTCTCTCCCCCTATGTCTTGATTCTCACTGCCCATCTCTTTCTCCTTTCTCTCTGCACCTCTCTCTGTCTGTTTCTCCCTGCCCCTATCTCTGTCTGTTTCTCTCTAACCCTCTCTTGCTCTTTTCTCCAAGCCGTGTCTCTCTCAATTCTCTCAGCCCTCTCTCTGATTCCTTTCTTCCATCACTTGGTCTCCTTTCTCTCTACCTCTCTCCCTGTCCCTTTCTCCATGCTCTCTCTATCTCTCTCTCTCCCTCTCCTTTCCATCTTCCCTTTTTCTCCATCCTTTTCTCTACTCCTCTCTTTCCCTCCTTTTTCTCTGCTCTCCCTCTCCCTCTTTCTCTCTGTTCCTATCTCTATCTCTGTCTCATTCTTTCTCTATGTTAAACTGTATCTGTATAGTTATCTTCCTTCCTTAGTTTATGATTTTTGCATATATATATATATATAAATCAATTGTGCCGGTTAGTCAATTTGATTGGCTGTCAGGGCCGGCGCTAAGAGGGTGAGGGGACTTGGGAAAAAATTGAATTTTGCGGGGCCTTTGACGTTATATATACCGCCGATAGGATATTAAGACACGCTATAGTCGTACTGGGGTCTTGCTGGTCATAATGGGACGCGTCATAACGGATATTTGTTCACTCGCTTAGTTTCCGAAATTTCTATTTTTTCTACAACAGTTAATTGCCTTAGTAGCGCGAGACAGTCGCCCACTTCACTTCTCCATCCCCTAGCGCCGGCCCTGTGGCTGTGTAAAAGTTGTGTGGGGGGGGGGGGTCAAATAGGGGGGGATCAAATGTGCCGGTTAAATAATTTGATCAGCTGTGGAAATGGGGGAGGTGAGAAAGAAATCAAGTGTACCGAACGCCTTCAAGCTGAGCTGAAATGCGGGCAAACGTTTGAAAAAAAAGGGGGGGGGGGTTCTCATTGAGCCCATTCAAAATACAAAGATTCATTTTGGCACATACCTGAAGTTAGATTTCCAACCATCTCCACTTCTTGGATTGAGCTACAGAGAGATGCTATTGATTTGACGTGACCCCTGAACTGATTGTGTTTTTTTTATTTATTTATTTATTGTTATTGAACAGTAAAGTTGTTTTCTAATATAAAGTTAATCTTTTTAATTTTTTGTTTGTTATAGTTCTTCGTTAATTAAAATTATGTTTTAAAGTTTTCAATTCAACACACAAGTGCTTGACGTCTTTAAAAATCATTTCACACATACTTGTGTACGGATGGTTTTGGTTACTTGAGGCCCTGAGCTATATTATGATAAAGGCCGAGTGGCTAAAGAAGCGGTTTGTTAATAGTGTCAATACTTTCACTTCTGTCAATTCTGACTTGTTTATGTCTTATATTTAATTTAATAACCACTAAAAAAAATTTGTTCTTATAAATCCTTAAAAAAATATAGCATGGAGCAATGGGATGTGGAGCATCCTGTAAAAAATATAGTATGAAGCAAGGGGATGTGGAGCATCCTTTAAAAATATTAGTATGGAGCAATGGGATGTGGAGCATCCTTTAAAAATATTAGTATGGAGCAATGGGATGTGGAGCATCCTGTAAAAAATATAGTATGGAGCAATGGGATGTGGAGCATCCTTTAAAAATATTAGTATGGAGCAATGGGATGTGGAGCATCCTTTAAAAAATATAGCATGGAGCAATGGGATGTGGAGCATCCTTTAAAAAATATAGCATGGAGCAATGGGTTGTGGAGCTAAAAATTTGAAGAAAAAAAAACATGCATAAAATTGAAGTAAAGCACTTTGTAAGAATCCCAATTAAAGCACCCTCCAACCCAAGTCTCGCAACAACAAAATGTTCACGCCTCTGAACTATATTAATATTGTAATGATCCCCCCCCCAAGCTTTTACACTGCAGCTTTATTTCACCAACTTTTTCAGAAATTAAAAGAAAGAATAAGCATTAAATGCACTTGCGATATTTATTTTAAAAGAATCTCATTTAGCGCAGTCATCTGGACATTATCCGTCATGTTACCCTTGAAAAACTGATTTTGTGGGGGGGGGGGTGGAGATGAGATTGAAAATGTTATAGAATGTGTTGTCAATGGTAATGAGTATATGAGCCAAGTTTCAGCTTGTAGCTTGACGAGAAGTGGGTGAATTAGCCATCCCAAGATGCGCTTAGTTTAGGAGTGCTATAATTTCAATTCTTTAGATCATGGCGCACAAGAGCTACCCAGCCCGTGCGCAGTACATTCACTATCTTTGGACAGTGACAGATAGGTGTTTCTATGTTGGCTGTACCCAGAGCCTCATATCTATGGACAGTGACAGATATGTGTTTCTATGTTGGCTGTACCCAGAGCGTCATATCTATGGACAGTGACAGATATGTGTTTCTATGTTGGCTGTACCCAGAGCCTCATATCTATGGACAGTGACAGATAGGTGTTTCTATGTTGGCTGTACCCAGAGCCTCATATCTATGGACAGTGACAGATATGTGTTTCTATGTTGGCTGTACCCAGAGCGTCATATCTATGGACAGTGACAGATACGTGTTTCTATGGTGGCTGTACCCAGAGCCTCATATCCATGGACAGTGACAGATATGTGTTTCTATGTTGGCTGTACCCAGAGCCTCATACTGGGGAATCCGACCATGCATCATACCAAGAAAAAAATCAGATTGCAAACAAATAATAATTTTCTTAGTCATAATTGCAGAGGTGGACTTACTATGAGACTAAACGTAAACATCTTGGGGAAGTGGGGGAGTAGCTTAAGAATTAAATATATTTCTTGACCTTATCCAACCTATGGTCCCAGTTGACCTCATCCCACCAATAATCCCAGTTGACTTATCCCACCTATGGTCCCAGTTGACCTTATCCCACCTATGGTCCCAGTTGACCTTATCCCACCTATGGTCCCAGTTGACCTTATCCCATCTATGGTCCCAGTTGACCTTATCCCACCAATGGTTCTAGTTGACCTTTACCCACCTATGGTCCCAGTTGACCTTATCCCATCTGTGGTCCCAGTTGACCTTATACAACCTATGGTCCCAGTTGACCTTATCCCACCTATGGTCCCAGTTGACCCTATCCAACCTATGGTCCCCGTTGACCTTATCAAACCTATGGTCCCCGTTGACCTTATTCCCCCTACGGTCCCAGTTGACCTTATCCCCCTCCCCGAGCCTTCTTCACTGCTGTACCTAACCTTATTTACCTTTTTACCTTAATAATTGCAATATTCCTGTGAGTTACCCTCATGTGAGTTATCCTCATGTCATTTACCCCCATGTGAATTATCCTCATGTGAGTTACCCTAATGTTATAGCTATTTAGCAGCCAACCCTTATTTTAGACTCATCTGTTTTTCAACATGTTTTTAGCGCCGTTGACAGCAACGAGATTTTGTTGTTGAGGGAGCAGGCACGGCGACTCAATGAGAAACTGCTTGAGAAGGGCATCCTACCAAAAGCAACAGTACAGACAGAGCTGTAAGTAAGAGAATGAGGGGAGTTAGGGCGGGGTGGGAGTTGGTGCAGGAGGGAGTTAGTGGAGTAATGAGATGGAGGAGGGAGTTGGTAGGGGAGGGAAATAGTTGTGGAAGGAGTTGGTAGGGAGGGATTTAGTGGGAAAAGGAGATCGTGGAGGAGGGAGCTAATGGATGAGAGAGCTGGTGGAGGAGGGATAAAAAGGAGGAGGGAGTTGGTGGAGGGGGGAGTTAGCGGAGATGGATTTGGTGGAGGAGGGAGATAATGAAGGAAAGAGTTGGTGGAGTATGGTGTAGGTGGATGTGGTAGTGGTGAAGGAGCGAGATGTAGGGTTGGAGTTTGTAGGTACTATTCGTTTGAGAGCTCATGAGGAGAGACTGATCGTCCATCGAGTGCCTCCCCAGGTGGCGGATAGGAGAAAGCCCACCAGATATGGAGGGTACCGGGTAAATAAAATACCCGGGGCGGACCAAATTCAGTACCTACTGCCTTGTAGGAAGGGGAGGGATCCACAAAGGCTAGGGATCCGACCCAATACGAAGGCAGCTACCCTGAGAGCTGCAAGGGGCATCCCCCCAGACGGTTGTGCGCAGGGCTAACGACCATGTCACGTAAAAAAGCTAATGTTACGAAAGTAAAACCACAATCTGAAAAACGGACTGATATTTATGGATTTCGACCCATGCCTGACCACACACTTAACATTTGGATAGCGACTTGGAATGTACTCGGGTTATAAAAAAAGGCAGAATACGCTGGGCAAGTCATGTTGAAAGGATGCCGGAATGCAGAGCAGCCAAAATTATATATAAGCAGAAGCCTAGGGGCAGACGACTCATTGGTCGCCCAAGGATGAGGTGGATTGATGATGTGGAAACAGATTTACACCAATTGGGTGCTCGAGCATAGAGACGGAAAGCCCTGGATCGCTCCGAATGGAAGGATGTGGTGGAGCAGGCCAGGGCCCTGGCTGTAGTGCCATTGATGATGATGATTCGTTTGAGGGAGAGTTTTTTATGTGCCTGTGTTGACATAGGGTGGTGGTCTATGGTGGAGGGAGCTGATATCTGTGTTGACATAGGGTGGCGGTCCATGGTGGAGGGAGCTGATATCTGTGTTGACATAGGGTGGCGGTCCATGGTGGAGGGAGCTGATATCTTTGTTGACATAGGGTGGCGGTCCATGGTGGAGGGAGCTGATATCTGTGTTGACATAGGGTGGCGGTCTATGGTGGAGGGAGCTGATATCTGTGCAAGTTTTGACATTGGATTGCAGTGCGCCCTTCGACTGCCAGGTCCAAGCTAATGCGTCCACTGTTCAATGACCAATGTCTTGTGTCCACTGTTCCATGACCAACGTGTTGTGTCCACTGCTCAACGACCAATGTCTTGTGTTTACTGTTCAATGACCAATGTCTTGTGTCCACTGTTGAATGGCAAATGTCTTGTGTCCACTGTTCAATGACCAATGTCTTGTGTTCACTGTTCAATAAACAATGTCTTGTGTCCACTGTTCCATGACCAATGTCTTGTGTCCACTGTTCAATGACCAATGTCTTGTGTCCACTGTTCCATGATCAATGTCTTGTGTCCACTGTTCCATGAACAATGTCTTGTGTCCACTGTTCCATGAACAATGTCTTGTGTCCACTGTTCCATGACCAAAGTCTTATGTCCACTTTTCCATGACCAATGTCTTGTGTTCACTGTTCCATGACCAATGTCTTGTGTCCACTGTTCCATGACCAATGTCTTGTGTTCCACATCAGGTTAGAGACAAGTCAAATGGATCTGACCGAGTTCCTCGAGCATCAACTGGACGACCTGTGGGATGAGTTGGTTGAGCATGGGGAGGACCCAGAGGACATCCTGGACTTTCAGTTGTATGTGCTTCTTGGGGGGGGGGGAATCATGACGTCATCGACTTTGTTAAAAGTTACCCTAGTAGACATATTATTAAATTTATTTTCTATTTAATTGGTATTTAAATGATATGTTAAACAAGTCATCCTATACCAATGCATACAATCAAATAAAATCACATAAATCACATACAATCACATACAGTCACAAGCAATCGCATACAATCACGTTGCAATTACATACAATTTTATAAAGTCACTTACATTTATTTTCATTCATATGCACTCAAGTTAAATCACATTACATATTCATTTACATTCATATACAATCACATATAACCACATACATTCACATAAAATGAAATGCATTCACAGACAATCACATACATTCACCTCTTAGTTGGATTGTCCACCAATCATGCCAATCAGTCACGTACATTCTTGTTGGATTGTGCACCAATCATTCACACATCATCTTGTTGGATTGTGTACCACTCAATCTCGTAATCATCTTGTTGGATTGTGTACCAATCAAACACGAACCAATCTTGTTGGATTGTGTACCCATAATTCACCGATCGCCTCAATGCCCCATCCACCAGTAACCTGGTCGAAGCCAAGCAAGAAGTCTACACTAACTTGGTGAGACGCCTGTCTACAACAGTCCGCTTGCAAGGGGTGCCACTCGAACAGAAACTGGATGACGATGCGTGAGTTGTCTTTCTTACCTTATAGTGTGTGTTTGTGTTCGTTGGGGAGTGGGGAGTCGCTGTTTGGGTGAGAGGGTAAATAGTTAGCACTTATTTAAAAAAAAAACAAGTAACAATCCAGAAATAAATCAAGGGATAGCCCGTCCAAAACAATTCAGTTATTAGAGTTAACCACAAAACACAAATACTTCGTTTTAACAAGCATCCATTAAGGCATCATTATTTTAAGCAAGGAGTGTCCTCCTAATTGATGTCATGGGTTCGTACTACGCAAGTCAAATACGGAACTGAATCGGTTTTCCAACGATGCTACAGTCCACTTATCAACTGTCATGAAGCATTACGTGTGTGTCTTTACAATGTATTGGATCAAAGGGAACTCAATGTAGCAATCTCCCTTTACAATTTATTGAGCCAATCAGAAAGCATTGTAACAAGTGGGCCAATCAGAAAGCAATGTAACAATAGTTCTTGACAATTTTTTAAGCTAATCAGAAAACAATGCAACAATTTTTCTTTCAAATTTATTGGGCCAGTAAGAAAGCAATGTAGCTATTTTTTACAGTTTATTTGGGTCAATCAGAAAGCAATGTAACAATTGTTCTTTACAATCTATTGAGCCAATCAATGGTACATATGTTTTAGAATTTTTTGGCCCAAAGAGGAAGCAAAATTTAAGAAGCACTTTCAATAGTTCTTCGCTTCTGAAGCCAATCCGAGTGATCGTCCCATGAAATGCAAGCATATTTGTTTTTAAACTTTTTCTAGTTTTAAAGTGTTATATTTTACTGATAATAATTGAAATTTAGAGGAAAAGCTATTTTTAGAGTGCATTGTTAGTAAGCTTAAAAACATCCATTTTGATCCCTTATTTTTAAAACTTCAATGGGCATATGCCCCAAGAAATAAACTTATGCCCTGAGCAATAAGTATATGCCGCGTAATAAATATTTTTATACTGAGCAATGGGCGTATACCCCGAGTAATAAGCATTTTACCCTATGCAATGGGCATATGCCCCGAGTATAAGCATTTTATCCTGAGCAATGGGCATATGCCCCGAGTATAAGCATTTTACCCTGAGCAATGGGCCTATGCCCCGAGTAATAAGCATTTTGCCCTGAGCAATGAGCATATGCCCCGAGTATAAGCATTTTACCATGAGCAATGGGCATATGACCCGAGTAATAAGCATTTTACCCTGAGCAATGGGCATATGCCCCGAGTAATAAGCATTTTACCCTGAGCAATGGGCATATGCCCCGAGTAATAAGCATTTTACCCTGAACAATGGGCATATGACCCGAGTATAAGCATTTTACCCTGAGCAATGGGCATATGCCCCGTTTATAAGCATTTTACCCTGAGCAATGGGCATATGCCCCGAGTATAAGCATTTTACCATGAGCAATGGGCATATGCCCCGAGTATATGAATTTTATCATGATCAATGGGCATATGCCCCGAGTAATAAGCATTTTACCATGAGCAATGGGAATATGCCCCAGTATAAGCATTTTACCATGAGCTATGGGCATATGCCCCGAGTATAAGCATTTTACCATGAGCAATGTGCATATGCTCCGAGTAATAAGCATTTTACCATGAGCAATGTGCATATGCCCCGAGTATAATCATTTTACCATGAGCAATGTGCATATGCCCCGAGTAATAAGCATTTAACCATGAGCAATGTGCATATGCCCCGAGTAATAAGAATTTTACCATGAGCAATGGGCATATGCCCCGAGTATAAGCATTTTACCATGAGCAATGTGCATATGCCCCGAGTATAAGCATTTACCATGAACAATGTGCATAAGCCCCGAGTAAAAAGCATTTTACCATGAGCAATGTGCATATGCCCCGAGTAATAAGTATTTTACCATGATCAATGGGTATATTCCCCGAGTAATAAGCATTTTACCATGAGCAATGTGCATATGCCCCGAGTAATAAGAATTTTACCATGAGCAATGGGGATATGCCCCGAGTATAAGCATTTTCTTCTGATTAATGGGCAAATGCTTTGAGCATTAAGCATGTAGCCTGAGCAATTGGCATATACCCTGCGTAATAAGCATATTAACCTTAGCAATGGGCATGTGCCCCGAGCACTAAGCATTTACCCTGAGCAATGGGCATATGTCACGAGTATTGAGCATTTTACCCTGAATAATTGGCATATACCTTCAACAATGAGCCATGCCCTGAGCAATGAGCCATGCCCTGAGCAATGAGCTAATGCCCTGAGCAATACGTATATACGCTAGGGAACTAGTTCAGTGCTATTAATATATAATTGACCAGTGAGTCTGTTAATTCCTTGACAACTACAGGATGGAGATAGTGACGCTTTCCGAGAGACATGAGCCTGTTGGACAGAGGAAGTCGACCAGCTCGTGAGTAATACATTTGTTCTATACATGTTGAACGTTTGGTCTATTTTTGTTGAAAATTTGGTCTATGCATGTTGAACATGTGGTCTATACTTGTTGAACATTTGGTCTATACTTGTTGAACGTTTGGTATATACATGTTGAACATTTATACCAGTGTGAATATAATTGGGAAAATGTTGATGGGAAGTTAGCGGGGAATATGTTGCTGACTCTGCTAGTCATGGGACACTCTGTAGTCATGTGACACTCTGTAGTCATGGGATACTCTGTAGTCATGAAACACTCTGCAGTCATGCGACACTCTGCAGTCATGGGACACTCTGTAATCATGGGACACTCTCTAGTCATGGAACACTCTGTAGTCATTGGACACTATGTATTCATGGGACACTCTGCAATCATGGGACACTCTGTAGTCATGGGATACTCTGTAGTCATGAGACACTCTGCTGCCATGGGACACTCTGTAGTCATGGGACACTCTGTAGTTATGGGACACTCTGTAGCCATGGGACCCTCTGTAGTCATATAACGTTGTGTTGTACACGCCCGTTCCCCTATTGGTGCGTTCAAATCATGTCTCAGTGTCAACACATTCAAATGTTCTATTTCCCAAACATGCTTTGATCAGATTGTATCGGAACATCGTGACACAGAAGACACCAACAGGGATGGTGATGTACCACCGAAGAGGACACCCGATGTGAGTACTTGAGTTAACTGTGTTAAACTCTTGATTAGACTCGTTGGACACCCGATGTGAGCACTTGACTGTGTTCAATTCTTGATTAGACTTGTTGGACACCCGATGTGAGTTCTTGTATGAAGTCTGTTAAATTGTTGATTAGACCAATTGGACAGCCAATGTGAGTACTTGAGTTAACTACGTTAAATTCTTGATAAGACTCATTGGACAGCCCATGAGAGTACTTGTATGAAGTCTGTTA
The DNA here is from genome assembly GCA_964033795.1 of Lymnaea stagnalis. NCBI lineage: Eukaryota > Metazoa > Mollusca > Gastropoda > Lymnaeidae > Lymnaea > Lymnaea stagnalis. Next base: position 433,584 of record CAXITT010000285.1, read on the forward strand.
AATTCTTGATTTGACCCATAGGAGAGCCGATGTGAGCACATGCATTTATATCTGTTAATTTGTTAAATTGACTAATAGGCCAATGGCCGGGTGTAACATAGATCAGTCAAATTTATAAAGTGGATACTTTCTGGATAAGTCAAATATATAAACTGGATGCTTTCTTGAATTATTAATGTGACACGTTGATCAACTTTAATAACTGTCATTAAAAAGTAAATATAAAATATTCTACGAGGATGTTGTTGGGACACTTAAATATTGCGATGTTACCAGTTGAATGGTGGGATTGAAGCACTTGTATGGTGAGATGGAACCACTGGAATGGAGGGATGGAACAGCTTAAATGGTGGGATGGAACAGCTTAAATGGTGGGATGGAACAGCTTAAATGGTGGGATGGAACAACTTGAATGGTGGGATTGAAGCACTTGTATGGTGAGATGGAACCACTTGAATGATGGGATGGAACAGCTTAAATGATGGGATGGAACAACTTGAATGGTGGGATGGAACAACTTGAATGGTGGGATTGAAGTACGTGTATGGTGAGATGGAACCACTGGAATGGAGGGATGGAACAACTTAAATGGTGGGATGGAACAACTTGAAAGGTGGGATTGAAGCACTTTTATGGTGAGATGGAGCCACTGGAATGGTGGGATGTGACAATTTGACTGCAATGGTGGGTTTAAGTCTATGATGGAATTTAACCACCTGAGTGATGGGATGAAACCACTTAAATGGTGGCATTAAACAACTTGAATTGTCCCAAGACCCGTGTTGACTGTCTTGTAAACTATTGCCCGACAATACAGATCAAGTTCTGAGGGATAAAGGCTATTTTTTAACTTTTATTGATCTATTTGTGAACTTTCTTTGATCTTATTGTTATGTGTGCTAGTTATTTTTAATTAGTGAGTTGATTCTATTTGTAATCTGTCTCTTCTCTGAGAAATGACAGTTATTTCTATTTATAATCCGTCTCAACTCAGAGTATTGAGTGTCATTTCTATTAATAATCTGCCTCATCTCAGAGCAGTGACTGATGTTTCTATTTATATCTGTCTCATCTCATAGTAGTGACTGTATTTATCTGTCTCATCTCAGAGTAGTGACTGTATTTATCTGTCTCATCTCAGAGTAGTGACTGTATTTATATGTGTCTTCTCTGCCCAGGGAGTTTCGGCCCGTGGGTTGGCGTATAGTGGACGGCCGAAGACTGGTCTGTGAGCACCCCCTCTTAGGGACTCTGAGGGGGCCCTCGCCCCGCTTGCCAGGTAAACTGTAGATAGGAATTTGCCACGGAAACTGTAGATAGGAATATTCCAGGTAGACTTTAGATAGGGATTTGCCAGGTAAATTGTAGATAGGGATAGCCCAGGTAGACTTTAGATAGGGATTTGCCAGGTAAATTGTAGATAGGGATAACCCAGGTAGACTTTAGATAGGGATTTGCCAGGTAAATTGTAGATAGGGATAGCCCAGGTAGACTTTAGATAGGGATTTGCCAGGTAAATTGTAGATAGAGATAGCCCAGGTAGACTTTAGATAGGGATTTGCCAGGTAAATTGTAGATAGGGATAGCCCAGGTAGACTTTAGATAGGGATTTGCCAGGTAAATTGTAGATAGGGATAGCCCAGGTAGACTTTAGATAGGGATTTGCCAGGTAAATTGTAGATAGGGATAGCCCAGGTAGACTTTAGATAGGGATTTGCCAGGTAAATTGTAGATAGGGATAGCCCAGGTAGACTTTAGATATGAAATTTCATATCAACTATTACACATGCGTGCACATGACGTCATAACTGACAGTCGGAACACATAAGGTCGGTAACGTTTTAGTCTCTATGTAACTGCAGCTAGACCATGTGACAGTCCCATTCCGAGCATAGGATAGCTGAAGAAACGCTTTGCTTATCAGTCTCACTCCCAGGATATGTGTCGCTCCACTCTGGTTATCAGCTCCACTCCCAGGATAGGTTTCGCTCTACTCTGATGATCAGCTCCACTCCCAGGATAGGTTTCGCTCTACTCTGATGATCAGCTCCACTCCCAGGATAGGTGTCGCTCCACTCTGATCATCAGTCCCACTCCCAGGAAAGGCCAAACTACGCTCTTATTACAATCCATCCATTTAAAACTACATTGAAAACGATAGATGACGTGACCCCAGTTGTAATGGAAATTTTCGCACAGAATTATGAGCAGTAATGTTCACTTCATAAGTTACTACAACCCGGTAGTCAGTATTCCTAAATTGTGAGCAGTAGTGCGACGTCATAAGTAACTAAAACTAGGTAGTCAGTATTCCTAAATTGTGAGCAGTAGTGCGATGTCATAAGTAACTAAAACTAGATAGTCAGTATTCCTAAATTGTGAGCAGTAGTGCGACGTCGTAAGTTACTAAAACTCGGTAGTCAGTATTCCTAAATTGTGAGCAGTAGTGCGACGTCATAAGTAACTAAAACTCGGTAGTCAGTATTCCTAAATTGTGAGCAGTAGTGCGGCGTCATAAGTAACTAAAACTAGGTAGTCAGTATTCCTAAATTGTGAGCAGTAGTGCGACGTCATAAGTAACTAAAACTAGATAGTCAGTATTCCTAAATTGTGAGCAGTAGTGCGACGTCGTAAGTTACTAAAACTCGGTAGTCAGTATTCCTAAATTGTGAGCAGTAGTGCGACGTCATAAGTAACTAAAACTCGGTAGTCAGTATTCCTAAATTGTGAGCAGTAGTGCGACGTCGTAAGTAACTAAAACTCGGTAGTCAGTATTCCTAAATTGTGAGCAGTAGTGCGACGTCATAAGTAACTAAAACTCGGTAGTCAGTATTCCTAAATTGTGAGCAGTAGTGCGACGTCGTAAGTAACTAAAACTCGGTAGTCAGTATTCCTAAATTGTGAGCAGTAGTGCGACGTCGTAAGTAACTAAAACTCGGTAGTCAGTATTCCTAAATTGTGAGCAGTAGCGCGACGTCGTAAGTAACTAAAACTCGGTAGTCAGTATTCCTAAATTGTGAGCAGTAGTGCGACGTCGTAAGTAACTAAAACTCGGTAGTCAGTATTCCTAAATTGTGAGCAGTAGTGCGACGTCGTAAGTAACTAAAACTCGGTAGTCAGTATTCCTAAATTGCGAGCAGTAGTGCGACGTCGTAAGTAACTAAAACTCGGTAGTCAGTATTCCTAAATTGTGAGCAGTAGCGCGACGTCGTAAGTAACTAAAACTCGGTAGTCAGTATTCCTAAATTGTGAGCAGTAGTGCGACGTCGTAAGTAACTAAAACTCGGTAGTCAGTATTCCTAAATTGTGAGCTGTTGCGTGACTCCACGATAATTCAATCACATATTGGTCCGCGCTTCCACAGCACCTTTGAAGGAGGACAGAGAATTATCGTTTGAAAATCTCTACGACCCAGAGATCTACGTCAACATGGACGCCGACCTGGGCTACGCTGAGAGAGCGAGTTTCTTCGATGAACTTTTCCCCATGTTGAAAAAAGATAAAGGTGGGTTTTTTTGTAGGTCATTAGGTCAAGCGTTGCCAGTGAGTTTGTGTAGGTCATCAGGTCAAGAGTGGCCAGTGAGTTTTATAGGTCATCAGGTCAAGCGAGATCAGTGAGTTTTATAGGTCATCAGGTCAAGCGTGACCAGTGAGTTTTATAGGTCATCAGGTCAAGCGTGACCAGTTAGTTTTATAGGTCATCAGGTCAAGCGTGACCAGTGAGTTTTATAGGTCATCAGTTCAATCGTGGCCAGTGAGTTTTTTAGGTCATCAGGTCAAGCGTGACCAGTGAGTTTTATAGGTCATCAGGTCAAGCGTGACCAGTGAGTTTTATAGGTCATCAGGTCAAGCGTGGCCAGGGCGTTTTCTTAGTCTTCTAATCCGAAAGAGAGTAACGCCAGGCACATCTCATTGTTTACATATCGGAGCATCATTTATTAGCTATGAATATTTAAGTTTATAATTTATTAGTGTCCTAACAATGTTGCTACCCTATGTTATCTATCTACTCTATGTTTGGTCATGATACAACGATATGTTATCTATCTACTCCATGCTTGGTCATGATACAACCACATGTTATCTATGTACTCCATGCTTGTTCATGATAACACCATATGTTATCTATCTACTAATTTTTTCAGATTGCTACAGTCATATAGTAGCTTCTCACTAAATCTTTGGTCACCTTCCACCATATTTTAACTACTGTATGTTTGGAGGAGCCAAGTTATGTTGGTGTAGACCTAACAAATCGTGGTCAGTATTTGGAGCCATATACTATTGTCAGGGACACAGCTGTGCTCAAGCGCAATTTTGGTGCCCACCCTCATCATCTGGAGCATAATTTCAATTGTTGTGCCCTCATTCATCATCTGGGGCATAATTTCAATTGTTGTGCCCTCATTCATCATCTGGGGCCTAATTTCAATTATTGTCCCCTCATTCATCATCTGGAGCATAATTTCAATTGTTGTGCCCTCTTTCATCATCTGGGGCATAATTTCAATTGTTATGCCCCTGTCATCATCTGGGGCATTTCTTCTAATCTTTTGTTCACCAGCCAATAAGAGATGTCTGTCAGCTTTGATCGAAGCTTGCCTTGCAATCCCACCAATGCAAATGTTTATAAAACTACTTCCTGTTGTGATCCTAGCAATCAGTGTTCGTATTGTCATATCTATTGCTGTAAACATTTATGACGAAAAATCTGAACACAGCACAAACCATCCAATGCCTGGCGAACATTCACTCAACCACGTCGTATATTTCAGATAAATCGAAGAAGAAACCTAAGAAACACCGACATCCCTCGGAGAGTCCGAAATATGACAACATCCTCCACAGCGACACCTCCCGGGCATCCACCCAGTACACGAGCTCCTCCTACACGAGTGCCACTCTCCTGTCCGACGACGAGCAAGACAGGGATGACTACGTCGTCAACTTCCAGACCGACGCCAATTTGGCCAGATCCTCGCCAGACCTCGCGATGAGCATGCAAGAGTCCACGAGCTTTGGCGTCAGGGACGTGAGACCAATGACTCTCCCCATCGTCACGACAACAAGTATCCCGGAAGTTGACGCGGAATCGACTTTTGAACCGAACGTCCAGGACTTCGCGTTTTCTCCGTCCCCGGGGCGCCGCGTCTCGAGGCGAGAGGACAGCAGCTCCCCACAGACGAGCCCGTCCGTCCTATACATCGATAACTTCATGTTCAGCGACACGAATTCAGCCGCTACCGACTCACCCACGACATCTTCTTTGATGACAAGCTCCGACGTTTTGACGTCTCCTATAGAGGACGGCGTGAAGCCCATTATAAAGACGATAGTGTCCAAACACTTGTACCACCCTGACCTGTCGTTCCAGACGTCAACCACGACCGATGACTCTGTGGCGTCTGATACACACCCCAAGATGACCACGGACTCGGACGGGACGCATGACCAGCAGCCTGATGATGTGCCGAGGTCGCCGGACACCAGACTTCCCAAGCGTTTCTCGGAGTCCGTTTCCGACTTCGCCAAACGAGAAAGCCACGATGACGTCACAGGCCTATCGATGGAGGAGAACGAAATGCCCGACGAGATCCTTGAACAGCCGCTCGACTCCATGACAACGTCCGAAGCTGTTGAGTTCACATCCGACGGCACAGCCTTGCGTGATGATGGAACCGGCACGAGACAGCCGGCACGTTCTGAAGATGTCTTAGGCGACGCTTCAGATCTAAGACAAGACACCAGCGAAGAAATTGAGGAAAGCACCAACAACAGCAACAGAAGGCAGACGGCAGGGCGTTTACATGGATTAGGCAGTTGTCACGTTGTAAGGGGTTCTCACGTTGTAGGGGGTTCTCACGTTGTAGGGGCTTCTCACGTTGTAGTGGGTTCTCACGTTGTAGGGGTTTCTCACGTTGTAGGGGGTTCTCAAGTCACGGAAAGCGTTAAGCGTACACATGAAAACCTTCCAGGTGCGAAATGTGAGACAGGTCTTGAAATAATGAATATGAATATCATGGATAGAATGAGGCGCAAAAGTCAGGATGATATTTCTAGTGGCCAAGTAGAAAGTCTCGAAAAGCCTGTAGATTCTGTCAAAATCCAAATAAAATCAGGTCGACATGCAGCAAACCGTTCGAACAGCAGGATTAATCCCAGTATAATAGAAGATAAATTGCGCTGCACAGACACATTAGACAGAGTTGTCACTTCTCATTCGTTAAAAGATGTGCCTTGCACAGAAGCAATGTCATCGAAGGCTTTCCATTTATCTGCCACGGACTCTGTCCGAAAGGCTACGGAACACGGTCAAAGGTTAACATTCAAGATACCACCAATTAAAAAAACTGTTCAGTGCAAGTTAAAGACTCTCGAAGTCAAAGAATCACCTATGCAAGAAACTCTCTTTGTAGGTCAAAGAAATATAGACATGAAAAAATGGTCAAAGCTGCTTGTTAGTGACAAAGGGTCTGAAAAAATGAAGACAAATATTGACGAAATGAAGACAAACATGGACAAAATGAAGACAGCTGCAATTACGACACGTGTCGGATTGACGCAATGGGAATCTCAAAGTGTAGCAATGAGCCCTAATGAGTGTGCTAAAAGTCATTCTAAGGCCAAGTTCAAAGCTCATAGCACAACTGAAGACGCATCCCTTGACAAAGCCCTTAGAACATCGTCAGACTCACCACAGGGTGCAATTCAAAGCACGTCTTCAGAGAGAAATCGGGACATAACTTTGGGAACAGCGCAAGGCACAGCACGGGTACAATGTCAAGGCATCTCTCAAAATACAGCACCGGGACAATGTCAAGGCGTTTCTCAAGGCACAGCACGGAGACAATTTCAAGGCATGTCTCAGGGCATAGAACGGGGCGCAGTTGCCAGTTCACTTGAAATGAGCAAATCAACAAGTCTTCTGCCAAGCCTCAGTCATGAATTTGCAGTTCGACCCCCTAACCTCAGCCACCCAGTTAAGATTGCTAGAAGGCCCAGGACCATGGCCCCGCTCAAAGCTGTGCATGATGACACGGCTACGCTCAAAGCTGTGCACCATGACACGGCTACGCTCAAAGCTGTGCACGATAAAACCGGGTGTCTCAAAGTTGGGCCAGATAAAACTGCAACTCTCTCACTGACGGGTGACACCCACACATCTTCCTCCTTAGTAAGTAGGACAACCACTCAGAAAAAAGTTGGAATAAATTATGAACTCCTCCCTGATCTTAGAAAAAAACAGCCTTCAGATAGCCCATTGGCTAAAGGTTTGCTTCCTTCAATAAGCAAGCTAAGCTCAAAAGTCTCAGGGAAACCTTTCAAACCAATGAAATTACCTACTAGGAGCTCAGACCATGGTCCACAGAATGTCGCGGATTCCAGAAGAGAAAAAAACAGCGATCAAATGACAACTCCAACGAACATAGACAGTTCAGATCAATCAACGAGTTATTCTAAGAATTCAGGCCCTCATTGTTGAAAGGTCAGAAGACACACGATGTTGAATGGTCGAAAGACGACACACTGTGTTGAAGTGTCAGAAGAGAACATCTTAGAGACACACTGTGCAATGACTAATTGACTTAGGATGCTCTGGGCAGATAATTTGTCCACTAAAATAAGTCCATGAGGGCCATGTTTATGTTGACTGCCATTCAGTTTAACACCCTCAATGGGATGAGTCACTGATGATCTAGGGAAAAACATGACTTTGATAAGAGTTCGAAATATTGAATTTGTGAACGAATCAAAAGGATGACATATGACCAATGTATGACCAATGCCTGATCAATGTAAGACCAATGTATGACCAATGTATGACCAATGTATGATCAATTTATGACCAATGTATGACCAATGGTTCATCTGAAGAAGACTTTGCCTCGGAAGCAAATTTTGCTTGCTAAAGTCTAGGTCATTAAGTAAAGCATGAAGTGATGTGAGATGACGTAAGCAATGATTACTTTTTGTTGTAGCACTGACAGTTTAAACGATGGCAAGACTCGATACACATGTAGCCATTACCTAACTGAAATAGAGAGGTAGCCATAGTCTAACTGAAATAGAGAGGTAGCCATAGTCTGACTACAATAGAAAGGTAACCATAGTCTGACTGAAACAGGGAGGCGGTCTAAATAAAATAGAGAAATAGCCATATTCTGACTCAAATAGAGAGGTAGCCATAGTCTGACCACAATAGAGAGATAACCATAGTCTGACTGAAACAGAGAGGTGGCCTAGATAATTAAAGAGGTAGCCATAGTCTGACTACAATAGAGAGGTAGCCATAGTCTGACTGAAACAGAGAGGCGGCCTAAATAATTAAAGAGGTAGCCATAACGTAACTGAAATAGAGAGGTAGCAATAGCCTGACTTGAAACAGAGATGTTGCCACTGCCTAACTGAACAACGTTGCCAATATAAACATCACAAACTTTTTAAAACAATAACACGAAAAGACTTGATCAGAACGCATCAATGAAAGTTAGAATCTATGGGTTAAAGACGGCGGTGTGATGGAAAGCCATGGGGAGAGAGGAAAGACAGGTCAATTTATAAGCATCTCTCTGACTCAGAAAGTCAGTTTGATCTTACTAAGGACGTGTGAATAATGTCATGTTGTGAGAACCCTGTAATAATTGATCTGAATAATGACATGGTGTGAGAGCCTTGTTGGGGCCCAAGGCGGTCGCCTAGCTGGCTTATGCCTAAGAACGGCCCTGCTAGAGATGAGATGTACCTGTTTATTCGAGAATGCACCGAAAATTCTTTAAGAATTATGTTTAATGGAAATCTTTTCTATTCAACAATTTCTTTCTTTTGCCAAATTTATATATACTTAAATTCACTATTCAAATTTATATTTGTTAAATTAAGCATTCAGATTTTTATATATACTTAAATATAATATTCAAATTTATATATACTTGAATAGATCATTATTCTCAGGGACTTGACATTTTGAAATGATGACCTTCCTATAGCCAGCGACTAATCCTAAATTTGTTCAGTATTTGGTCACAATTTCTGTCACCTGTATATCACCCGAAACGTAACCCAAACCCTAACCCTAACCCATCCTAAACCTAACCCTAACCCACCCGAAACAACCCTCACCCACCCTAAACCTAACCGAAACCAAACCGTTATATATATATATATATATAGGCACCCGTGGAGCGTGTGTGTGGTTCGGAGGGGGGGGGGGAGTCCCATTGACAGTCACCTGACTGATTGCTTTGTTGTGTGATTTTAAGAAAACAAGCAGAGAAAAACATAGTTCAAGGTACGCTTGCTAAGAAAATGATCTCCACAGTTGTCTTACTCTTGTTTCATGAAGGCACTAGTATCATTAACCCTTGGACTCCCAAGTTGCTTGTATCATTAACCATTGGACTCCCAATATGCTTGTATCATTAACCCTTGGACTCCCAAGATGCTTGTATCATTAACCCTTGGACTCCCAAGATGCTTGTATCATTAACCCTTGGACTCCCAGGATGCTTGTATCATCAACCCTTGGACTCCCAAGATGCTTGTATCATTAACCCTTAGACTCCCAAGATGCTTGTATCATTAACCTTTGGACTCCCAGGATGCTTGTATCATTAACCCTTGGACTCCCAAGAAGCTTGTATCATTAACCCTTGGACTCCCAAGATGCTTGCATCATTAACCCTTGGACTCCCAAAATGCTAGCATTATTAACCCTTGAATGCCCACATCTTCGAGTCATTCTCCGAATCTCATTATACTTTATAGGGCGAGATTTCATGACCATTTACTGAATGAATAGGTCTTGTTTTGTTCTACACACTGTACATTTTAATCTACATTTGATGGGATTTAAGTCGACGTTTTTGATGCTGAGTTTCATATTTATCTCTATATTTATGTCTTGTTGATCTTTATAATATAACTTATCTCTATATTTATGTCTTGTTGATCTTTATAATAGAATGTACCTTAATAAAAAAAATGTTGAAAATAATTTTTATTGTCGTTCGTAGTCTTTCATAATTTTAATTTTCTCTTCAAAAAATAGATTTCAGTCGTTCAATTGTAAAATTAAGCACAGAAAGTTTGACAGCTTCTTTGGTTTTTAATTCTGCTCAATATTTTAAAATAAATCTGCTGATTTGTCTGTTGTCTTCCGATATATTTTCATACCCAAGAAAAGCTATTTGTCCATCCCTCCTACCCCCCCCCCCCCCCCCAGAGCACTGTGTCAATGCCCAGCTGGGTGTGTCAATACCCGGCACAATGTGTCTATGTCAGGAACAGTGTCAATGCCTAGAAAAGTATGAATATAAAGAATACCGACGCCAAGTAGCATCATTGTTGATCTCTTAACCTTTGACCTTCACCCCCTTGCACCTTGACTGGACACTGCACGGAAGCTGAATAAACAATCCAACCAAACATGTCACATTTTAAAACAAAGTCCATACTTTATTTTCCACAAAAAAATTTTTCATTTCCGCTTTCTTCCAAAACAACTGTTCCATAACAAACAATTCTTCTTGTGAGACTTTTTTCGCTTCCTGGCATCTTCGGGAAGACCGCCATTTTGAGTAAGACCTTGGCGCCCATCATACGGGAAGACAAGGCCATTGGTGGTGAAGTCACTGCCATGCCTGACGATGTCGGTCTGTTGGGGGCGTGCTGTCTTTACCACGGGCGCCCCCGCCTCTTTTCTACGTTTTTTCTTCTTGTTGAACTGTCTCAGGGGCGGAGGTTTGTAGGGGGTCAGTTTGGATGTACGTCTGATTAGATATGGGTGATATGCCGTCATCTTCAAGAAAAATAGAAAAAAATAATAAATTAGTATGATGTATGAACTATACGTTATGATAAACATGATGGTGCCTTGCAGATTTATGACACGATAAAATTGGTCTCCAAGAAACCTAACATATAATTTGAGATGATACAATGCCTTGTCCAGGATATAACCAATCACAATGCCTTGTCCAGGATATAACCAATCACAATGCCTTGTCCAGGATATAACCAATCACAATGCCTTGTCCAGGATATAACCAATCACAATGTCTTGTCCAGGATATAACCAATCACAATGTCTTGTCCAGGATATAACCAATCACAATGCCTTGTCCAGGATATAACCAATCACAATGTCTTGTCCAGGATATAACCAATCACAATGCCTTGTCCAGGATATAACCAATCACAATGCCTTGTCCAGGATATAACCAATCACAATGTCTTGTCCAGGATATAACCAATCACAATGCCTTGTCCAGGATATAACCAATCACAATGCCTTGTCCAGGATATAACCAATCACAATGTCTTGTCCAGGATATAACCAATCACAATGCCTTGTCCAGGATATAACCAATCACAATGCCTTGTCCAGGATATAACCAATCACAATGCCTTGTCCAGGATATAACCAATCACAATGCCTTGTCCAGCATATAACCAATCACAATGTCTTGTTCAGGATATAACCAATCACAATGTCTTGTCCAGGATATAACCAATCACAATGCCTTATCCAGGATATAACCAATCACAATGCCGTGTCCAGGATATAACCAATCACAATGCCTGTCCGGGATATAACCAATCACAATGCCTTGTCCAGGATATAACCAATCACATTCCTGGAAGGATCTTCCGCCTCTTCACAACACATTTTTGTTTCAATGATTATATGAAATACGTTCTTTATTTCTCTGGGATTTCATGAAGCTAAATTGTATTTTTTAAAGTTTGTCAAATTATTATTTTTTTAATGGTTTTTTCATAGTGCAATTTCTAAAATGCCCTAAGTCTTTATGAATCCCGGGGTCCAATGAAACAACACAAATAACAACGTTTTTTAAAAAGTAAATCCTTTATTAAATGTAATATCGTGCTTTGACAGGTGGGGGGGCCTGAAATTGTGACAAAACATGCTTAGAAGTAATGCACTTTATAAGTACCGGTATCCCAAATAGTCCTCCCACCACTCAAGCCCTCCCCCCCCCCCAATAAGGCTGGGAACCACACATTTTTTTCACACCCTCAACTATATTAATATTCCAGTGACCCAAACGCTTTTATACCACAGATTTATTTCATCAACACTTTTTGTAAAAAAAAAAAAAAAAACAGAAAATTTTACGCACCAAAGGCACTTGCTATATTATTTTTTTTAATGAATTTCATTAAGATCGCGTTTTCTTTCATCTCCCCCCCCCCCNCAGCAAACTGGGGAAAACAAACGAATAACCAAACATCATCTGCCTGTCAGCAAACTGGGGAAAACAAACGAATAACCAAACATCATCTGCCTGTCAGCAAACTGGGGAAAACAAACGAATAACCAAACATCATCTGCCTGTCAGCAAACTGGGGAAAACAAACGAATAACCAAACATCATCTGCCTGTCAGCAAACTGGGGAAAACAAACGAATAACCAAACATCATCTGCCTGTCAGCAAACTGGGGAAAACAAACGAATAACCAAACATCATCTGCCTGTCAGCAAACTGGGGAAAACAAACGAATAACCAAACATCATCTGCCTGTCAGCAAACTGGGGAAAACAAACGAATAACCAAACATCATCTGCCTGTCAGCAAACTGGGGAAAACAAACGAATAACCAAACATCATCTGCCTGTCAGCAAACTGGGGAAAACAAACGAATAACCAAACATCATCTGCCTGTCAGCAAACTGGGGAAAACAAATGAATAACCAAACAACATCTGCCTGTCAGCAAACTGGGGAAAACAAATGAATAACCAAACAACATCTGCCTGTCAGCAAACTGGGGAAAACAAATGAATAACCAAACAACATCTGCCTGTCAGCAAACTGGGGAAAACAAATGAATAACCAAACAACATCTGCCTGTCAGCAAACTGGGGAAAACAAATGAATAACCAAACAACATCTGCCTGTCAGCAAACTGGGGAAAACAAATGAATAACCAAACAACATCTGCCTGTCAGCAAACTGGGGAAAACAAATGAATAACCAAACAACATCTGCCTGTCAGCAAACTGGGGAAAACAAATGAATAACCAACCAACATCTGCCTGTCAGCTAACTGGGGACACAAAATGAATTCTATAAGGTTGCATACACTAATGAGCCTGGTCACATGGTCAACATAAGTGGGAGATAATCGATGGCACAATAGGTTTTTAAGAGTTACCTAACTTGTAATGAATTTACCTTAAGCGAAGAACAAGCTTGAGGAAAGAGGTCAAGGTCACTTAGTTTTGACTTTAAATTCCAACCCCTTTCTATTACACTCTATTATATAATTGTTGGTTGGTATCTTGTCAAGAGTTTGGACTGACAATTAGTCTACACAAAACACATGTCATGATGCAAGATGCCCTGTCCCATTCAATCATATCTACTGTGGGTCATAATCTGTCGGTTGTTGAGCATTTCACATACCTTGGATCCAATATTTCTAGTTCTCTCTCCGTTTATGAAGAGATAAACATCAGGATCGCAATAGCAGCAGCAACTATGGCTAAACTGAATAAGCGAGTGTGGACCAGGGTCAAATGTTCATGGGGTTACAGTGTTCCAGCGTTAGAGGGTCAAAGAGTCATATGGTTACAGGGTTACAGTGTTACGGGGGCACAGGTTTACATGGTCACATGGTTACATGGTCACAGGGTTATAGGGTCACAAGGTTATAGGGTCACAGAATTTCAGGGTTACAGGGTTACAGTGTTACATGGTCACAGGGTCACATGGTTACAGGGTTACAGGGTCATGGGATTATAGGGTCACAGGATTACTGGGCCAATGCCACGGTCCTAACTAATTTTATCCAGACCAGGGTTTCTTAAACGCTTTAATTTTGGGTTAGGGTTAGGTTAGGGTTAGGTATCGTAACAAAATAAATTATTTACACTACATGTAAGAAATGTGGCCAGTTTTCATTTTTCATTTTTGTTATGAAAAGATTTATAAATTACTTCCCCCCCCCCCAACAAAGCAAAATTACAAACAGCTACATCTGTTCACAAACTAAGTTTATTGGTCAGAGACGTCTTGGTCAATATGTCCACTTTTTTGTTATAACACAGGTGAACGGTCGCCAACCCCCGGACACCGGTCTGCGGACCCACACGTTGGTCCTGGCAATAGTCCTGATAACCATTGTAGCATAATCTGCTTGTTCCCCTTTTTAAAAAAAAATCTTAACCTATGGCTGTATGAAACTATTTCAAATTATTTACAATTATTTTCAGTTCCTGCTACTCTTAAGTAATTTAGCATTATGAAAATCTTAGTCTTCGCTGCCTCCTACCAGGGCGACTCCTATTGCAAGGACCCCCCCCTCAATCAGGACCCCCTGACTACTGCCATGACCCCCTTTTACCCTGACCTTCATAACTGTCAGTTCTACTATAGCAGTGCTTATAAAGTCGTAAATACTACCTTTTCACCTTTGACCCTGCTGACCTTCTTGTCACATATCCGGTCACATTTGTTCCCGCACAGCACAACAGGGGTGGGCTCGTAGCTGTTTTTTCTGTTCTCGTGTTCCTGGAATAGGACGATATCGATACTGTATTAGGATTTCGGGGTCGAGATTCTCTATTCGATACCATATTTTTTCACTTTTCTATCTTCTAAAATAGTCATAGAGTTGCAGACAGCGACTAGTTAATCAGATATAAGCTTGATAAATGTCACACGATAAATAAGGTTTTTGAAGTAGATATTTATGGGCTGTAGAGTAGATAGATAAAGTGTATAACGATACTCAGTAGATATATTAAGTATATAACGATACTCGGTAGATATGTTAAGTGAATAACGATACTCACGATATTTATGCTCTTCAACCAATGTTTCAGAGACTTGAAGCTCATCTCATTTGTGACGTCATAAACCAGAACGAGACCCTGAGGAAGTAATATGGTCCATATCAAACTACCGTACCCATAATTCCAACCAGCCAGTATCAAACTACTGTACACATAATTCCAACCAGTCCGTTTCAAACTACTGTACACATAATTCCAACCAATCAGTTTCAAACTACTGTACACATAATTCCAACCAGTCAGTTTCAAACTACTGTACACATAATTCCAACCAATCAGTTTCAAACTACTGTACACATAATTCCAACCAGTCAGTATCAAACTACTGTACACATAATTCCAACCAGTCAGTATCAAACTACTGTACACATAATTCCAACCAGTCAGTATCAAACTACTGTACACATAATTCGAGCCATATACGTTTTCCTGTCTTTCCGAGAAAAAAATGGCTTTTAAAAAATAAAATAATAATAATACAGGAAGTAACTAATTGTAGTAAATCCATTTTTCCCGCTGTGTCGCGGCGACTGAGTCAACTCTTCATCAATTTAAGTTTCTGTTTCATAACAGGTAGTGGGTTCAGTCTAAATGTACTTATCTAGTTGAGACACTGACTTTTTATCTAGTTCAGACACTGATCTCATATCCCTCCCTCTCTCCCCCCTCCTAATCTCCCCACCCCTCTATCCCTCTGTCCCCCTCCTTCCCTCTACCCATCCATACCCCTCCATCTCTCCCCCTGTCTCTCTCACTCTCCCTCTCTCTCCCTCTCACTCTACTTTCCTCACACACACACACTAAGATAGAAAGAAACAAAAACACTTACTCTCTGTGACAAACATACACAAAGGGTTGGAATATTTTAAATATACATTTGTTTTGTTTTATTTAATTAAGGTAGGTTAATTAATTTTTTAAGTTTTTGATTATGTTTGTTAAAATGTATGTATGTATGTCTACCGTGGTGAGCCCAGCCCTGGGCTTTGGTATCAAACAACTTATATGAAAC
The DNA here is from genome assembly GCA_964033795.1 of Lymnaea stagnalis. Lineage (NCBI taxonomy): Eukaryota > Metazoa > Mollusca > Gastropoda > Lymnaeidae > Lymnaea > Lymnaea stagnalis. The sequence goes on from CAXITT010000285.1 coordinate 449,417, forward strand.
AACTTATAATAATAATAATAATAATAGCCTCAGTTTCAACCATTTGGCATTTGGCCAGAGTATCCTTGGGGGTGGGGGGGGGGGTTGTTGGAGGGTTAGTAATAATAATAGCCTCAGTTTCAACCATTTGGCATTTGGCCACAGTATCCTTGGGGGTGGGGGGGGGGTTGTTGCAGGTTTAGTTGAAATTTGTATGAGCAGGAAATGCTCATTTTAAATCGATAATGGGGTGCGGGAAATGCTTTCAAATCCAGAGGGGGTGTGGCGCCGCAAAAGATTTAAGAACCCCTGACATGGGCAAACATCGTTCAAAACGAAAATAATTAAAGTGTAAAAAGGGCGGGTGGGGGGGGGTATCCTTAAATGTAGAAAAATTAGAATTGAGTTGTAAATCATTCGCCTAACCCTAACCACACCCATGAACCCTAACCATACCCCTGAACACCAACGGCACCCCTTAGCCTAACTACACCCCTAACCCCTTGAGTTATCAACATTCCCCCATTTTCTCTGCTAGCCATTGATCAAGCTGCTGTGCAGTGAAATTGGAAATAGGGTGGGTTTCAAGAAGAAATTGCGCAGGACAATAAGATATGTGTCAAGAAGACAATGTGTAGTACAATAAGATATGTGTCAAGAAGACAATGTGTAGTACAATAAGATATGTGTCAAGAAGACAATGTGTAGTACAATAAGGTAGATTTGTCAAGGTTTTTTCGGCCCTGGATTAGCACTGACCTGGACGCCCTTGAACTGGCGGTTGGTGATTGACCTGAATCTCTCCAAACCTGAACAGTCCCTAAATGAAATACAAACCAAATACAAACCAAATACAAACCAATTACAAACCAAATACAAACCAAATACAAACCAAATACAAACCAAATACAAACCAAATACAAACCAAATAAAAACACATCGTTAAATGAAATGGAAACTACAAATACCGGAACACCGCGGGCGGCACTAACCCTAGCTACGCCACTGGAGATAGGTATCATCAGCCATCGATACAGAACACAGGCCTTCTTTCTACCAAGGCGTATCCATACCCCATTATTGTGCTTCAAAAACTATTTTTATGCATAGCTATCTTGCTGAAGCCATAATTTTTCCGTGCGCCTTTTAATTGTACTTCCGGGGAGCCGCACAACAAGTTACTCGCACTTCAGGCTACTCACATTGCAGGTTAATCACACTGCAGGTTAATCGCACTGCAGGTTAAAGGCACGGCAGGTTACGCACACTGCAGGTTACTCAACTGCAGGCTACTCGCACTGCAGGTTACTCGCAATGCAGGTAACTCGCATTGCAGGGTCCTCGCCCTGCAGGCCACTCGATTGCACCTGTGCTTATTTTGTCAACTGGTAGCCTTCTGTCCACTGGGTACACAAACAAAAGTTCCCAACGACTTCAGGCGACCATTTTTCATGGCTAAACTCTCCAGCTCTCCAGTTCGCTGACTTAAGGTCTGGCATGCACGCCTCTGTCGGGTATCGTGACGTCAGACTTTAAATTAAAAATTCACAGACCCGAGTCCAAAGTTTGTCTGGAAGGTGGATACATGTGTCGCAAGATTTTAATAGTGCATTTATAAAACTTTAGGTAAAGAATATCACGTCTGGTATTTTAAATCAATAATAGCTATTCATTACATAATATAATAATACCCGGTATTAATACATAATTTAATAATTAATAAAATATAATGAATATGTTTATTCATACTTATTAATTGAATTAAATTTGAAGATGAAATTCAAGGGAAATAACTATGTCTGACAAAAGAAATCAATTTGAGTAAGTCAGAAGATGTGAAGACTAAAATAACCGTTGCAAATAAAATTAAAGAAATTCGTAATTTACATAAAAGTCTTCCTGTGATTTGAAAACAAGGGGAAACCATTCCCAGTATGGACCATAATTTCTAATTATTTTTTGAAGACCATTCCCAGTATATACCATAATTTCTAATCATTCTTTTGAAAACCATTCCCAGTATGGAACATAATTTTTAATCATTGTTTTTCAAAACCATTCCAAGTATGGACCATAATTTTTAATCATTTTTTTTAAACCATTCCCAGTATGGACCATAATTTTTAATCATTTTTTTGAAGACCATTCCCAGTATGAACCATAATTTCTAATCATCTTTTGAAGACCATTCCCAGTGAGAACCATAATTTCTAATCATCTTTTGAAGACCATTCCCAGTAAAGACTATAATTACTAATCATCTTTTGGAGACCATTCCCCGTATGGACCAAAATTTCAACTCACCAAATTTGCAATTGGATCAGAGCGCCATCTACCTCAAATATTCTTGTGACAAAGTCAACCCCTGTAACAGATTTATACGCATCATAATGATAGTGATAAACACGTGTATGTTTGAATAAACAATGACACATGGTGTGGAGTCTTTTATAATAATAATATTGGTTCCTAAATCCATTTACGTATCCATCAAGTTGTGGATACATTCCGTGGTTGATAATCATCATATGGCATCACACTTGCTGGATATGTGATTTACCTGCAGGGGGCGCCACACTTGTGGTTGGTGGCACAATTGTGGTTGGCGCCATACATGTGGTTGGCTGCACACTTGTGCTTGGCCGCACACTAGTAGACTAGGAAACTTACTTACAGACGGCGGCACATTTGTAGACTAAGAAACTGACCTACAGCTGGCGGCACACTTGTAGACTAAAAAACTGACCTATGGTTGGTGGCACACTTGTAGACTAGGAAAAATAACCTACGGTTGGCGGCACACTTTTAGATTAAGAACCTGACCTATTTTAGGCGGCACACTTGCAGTCTAAGAAAATGACCTATGGTTGGCTGCACACTTGTAGTCTAGGAAAATGACCTACGGTTGGCGGCACACTTGTAGACTAGGAAACTGACCTATTTTAGGCGGCACACTTGTAGACTAAGAAACTCACCTATTGTAGGCGGCACACTTGCTGGCAAGGGACTTACCTACTGTTGGCAGGACACGCTCCTGAAAACCTCGATTTGTCAGTGAACTCAGGAGCGACGTCTTTCCCACAGCGTGGTCCCCAATGATGAGGACTTTATATGTCACAGCACAGTCCGACTCCTGGAGGGGCATCTCTGATATCTGTGAAACAACAATACGGGATATGGTCAACAATATGTGTCAACAATATGTGTCAACAATATGGTCAACAATATGGTCAACAATATGGTCAACAATATGGTCAACGAAATTGTCAGTGAAGAGATGGCAAAAATGCGGTCAGTGAAGATATGGCAACAATATGATCAGTGGAGATATGTCAACAATATGGTCAACAATATGGTCAATAAAGATATGTCAACAATATGGTCATCATTATGGACAGTTAAGATATGTCAACAATATGGTCAACAATATGGTCAGTAAAGATATGTCAACAATATGGTCAGTAAAGATATGTCAACAATATGGTCAGTAAAGATATGTCAACAATATGGTCAGTAAAGATATGTCAACAATATGGTCAGTAAAGATATGTCAACAATATGGTCATCATTATGGACAGTTAAAATATGTCAACAATATGGTCAACATTATGGTCAGTAAAGATATGTCAACAATATGGTCATCATTATGGACAGTTAAGATATGTCAACAATATGGTCATCATTATGGACAGTTAAGATATGTCAACAATATGGTCTTTCAAGATATGTCATTGAATGATTGAAATTTACTACAGAGGCGAACTCGTCACATATGACATAGGCGTATCTAGGAAATGTGTCATCTAAATCCAATTTTTTTTTAAAATTACAAGTTCATTTTACGTATGTTCATTATTGTTAATTAAGATTGCATTTACAATGAATAATAGTATTACACTTCATTTTATTCTTTTATAGGTTTCAATGTGTTGTTTACTTACGCATTTCTAAGAGTCTGAGAACCGCTGTAAAGGATTAGCCACTAATCCCTCACAAGTCGTTAAAGCGTCAAATGAGCCTATCACACGTCATGATTCTAGACTTGACCTCAAATGGGCGTGGTCATAACCTCACACGGGCGCGGTCATAATTATACTGATGTCAAATGTAATCTTCTAAATAGACCACTTATTGATTGGCCGTAGCCGAATTCCTGCAGCCTTGATGACACGAAAGCCCATGACGTATTTCAAGGCGTTTGTGGCTAACTAATGATCACGCGATGAAACGAAGAAACACATGGAATCCACGATTGGTTTGCAGGTGAGCTTGCACGTACATGAACAATTATTTTACATCGGTCTAGGTTTATCAGCTTTGACCACAGTCTAAGTTTTCCACATTGCTTGAGTACAGGTTTAGCTCCTGGAAGTTAGCTCGGAAATTTATTTTTAAAAAAATTAATATATAATTTAAAGGAAATCAAACCTTGGCCCTAGCGCTGAATCCATGAAGCATGGTTACGTTAATGTCTTCATTACAAACGGCTTCATGTCTTGATGCCCCGATAATTTAGAGATGTACTCACTTACCACTTTGATCTCTTAGCGAATGCCACGTATAGAGTAGGCCTACTTGTCTTACTTACTCATTCGACAGACCGACGACCTCAACCCACTCATGAAATACATTTGATGAACCACGTGATAAACATCTTGATGTACCATGTGACATACATCTCAATGATTCATTTATTGCTAAAAAAATCCACATGATTCAGTTATTAAAATCAGAAATCAGTTTCCGCCCTTTAAAAAGTCTTCAAACCCCCCCCCCCTTTTTTTTCCCCCCACATCCAATTTCGCGACTCTGAAATGACAAACTCAATGGTGTTTTCCCCATTCTAAAATGACGAAATAACTGGCGTGTTCCCCATTCTAAAATGACGAAATAACTGGCGTGTTCCCCATTCTAAAATGACGAAATAACTGGCGTGTTCCCCATTCTAAAATGACGAAATAACTGGCGTGTTCCCCATTCTAAAATGACGAAATCACTGGTATATTCACCATTCTAAAATGACAAAATCACTGGGATGTTCCCCAATCTATAATGACAACATCACTGATGTGTTCCCATTCTAAAATGATAAAATCACTGGTATATTCACCATTCTAAAATGACAACATCACTGGGATGTTCCCCAATCTATAATGACAAGATCACTGATGTGTTCCCCATTCTAAAATGACCAACTCACTTGTGTGTGATGCAGGACGAGGGATGTTTTTCTTTCACAATATAAAATGGCGATCGTATGAGTAATGCCCCCCCCCCACACACACACACACACTTTCTCCACTCTTTTATACTCGGTCAGAACAACATTACAACTACACGACACTTTTAGGCCGTAGTAAGAAGATAATAGTATCATACTCACCTAAGATCGAATTGTCACAAAACTTCCAAATTGTCCGTGAAACTCCTATATATCCTTGATTGCTCAGCAGACAACAAACTCAGCAGACAACAAACTCAGCAGACGACAAACTCATCAGACGACAAACTCAGCAGACGACAAACTCATCAGACGACAAACGTGTCTCTAATGAAAGCCTCTTCACCAAATAGTTTTCCTAACTGTACTACGTATCAGAATGTGTCATAAGTATACTAAACACACGTGTGACATATCACGCCGGACAGTACGATCATGGCACAGCACTGAAATAATTCCAGTGGTCACTCCTGTTACATCTAGCTGGCGTGGTATGCAAATGCTTAACGAGGATTCTCAAATCATTCATGAGAAATCCAAGGCTCTTTTAGAGACAATGCAAGTTCTATTCAAACAATGTACATGGTAAAATAAATAAATTTATAGAAAAATATCACATTGATACAATATTATGACCAAAAGTCTCCTTTTACTACAGGGGATTGGGGGTGGGGCATAAGGGAACAGAAAATATAACTTTTGGTAAAATCCGTTATATATATTTGTTCTATCTTTTTTATATTTTTCCAAGAAGAGTCTCTATTTCTCTCTCACTATCTCTCTCTCTCTCTCTCTCTCTCTCTCTCTCTCATCTGTCTATCTATATCTATCTAATCTATCCGTCTATATCTATCTATCTATCTATCTATCTATCTATCTATCTATCTATCTATCTATCTATCTATCTATCTATCTATCTATCTATTTATCTCTCTCTCTCTCTCTCTCTCTCTCTCTCTCTCTCACTCTTCTCTTAGTATGTATCTATACACAGTGGCGAATCCACAGGTGGGCACAGAAGAAAATCAATGTTTCTTTAAAAAAAGACACCATTGCACGCTCTACCTCGGTCTGTCGCTAATCAAAACATTACAAGCCATTTGGTACGGAGGATAGCAATAGTTATTTATGGAAATTTGCTCGCAGACACATCTTACAGCCTAGCATATGGTACCGAGAGTAGCTTCTATTTATAGAAACTGCCACAACTGACATTCTTAAAGAATGCAACCCAATATTTTATACTTACTTTGTTCTTGTTACGAACTGTGGTTATTATCCACCTGGAGCTTTCATTTCTCTCTCTCTCTCTCTATCTCTCTCTCTCTCTCTCTCTCTCTCTCTCTCTCTCTCTCTCGCTCTCTCTTTCCTTACATGATCTTACAATGTCCTTTGAAAGCACTAGAGACTATTTTTACGCACAAAAATCTGGCAGCGCCAGTCCAGGAATAAAACACACACCTGTAGATTCATGAGAAACTGAGAAGAAAGTTAGCATATACAGCTCACCTGCAAGAAAGACACCAGGAGTCCTGACATGTACAGCTCACCTGGCAGACAGACACCTGGAGTCCTGGTTTCGACTCAACGGGAACTTTTTAACACACGTTTGTAAATTGGTTAATCTGTGATCCTTTGTTTAAAAAAAGACTATATGTAGACTCTCCTTTCTTTCTTAATTTCTTTCTCTCGTTCTTTCCCCCTCTCTTTCTCTCACTCTCTCTCTCTCTCTATCTCTCTTTCTCTTACTCTCTCTCTATCTCTCTTTCTCTTTTGCCTTCTCTCAATCACTTTTTTAAATTACTTTTTCTTCCCTACTCCACCTCATTGTCTCTCTTTCATCCATTAACCAACGACAGTCACACTTTATTTCACCTTCACACGATAGCTATTTTATTTATGGACCTTACAACTGTTTCTGGGGTCGATCTATGCTCTCTCTCTCTCCCTCTCTCTCTCACTCACTCTCTAGATTTAAATCTGTCTTTATTTCCCAACTCTCTCTGTCTCTCGTGTTCGTTATCTTTCCTCCTCTCACTAGACGTCTCTCACTAGACTTCTCACACCAGTCCTCTCTCACCAGCCTTCTCTCATCAGCAGACGTCTCTCACCAGACCTCTCTCACCAGACCTCTCTCCCTTCATGGGTTGTCTCTGGCTCTCTATCTCTATGTCTGTCACTCCTAGTTGCCTCTCCCCCTTTCCCCCCTTTGTCCCCTTTACCTCTCTTCTCCTTCTGTCTTTCTCTTACTCTTTCTCTTACTTCGTCTCACCCCCTCCTCCTTGCCTCTCCTCCCAACTCTTTCTATTATGTCTCACTCCTTGTCACCCTACCTCTCTCTCATTTCGTTCTAATATAAACACTAAGACACGCATATGGACCTTACAACTGTTTCTGGGGTCGATCTATGCTCTTTAATCCCCTACAGTTTGAGAGTCCCTGAACCTAATTATTCAGGCCACGCAGACCGTAACATAACACAACTGGTCATTTATTTCACCCGTGTGATGGGGGAGGAGGGGGGTATTTTGATTTCACTAGCTATGCAAGCAAGCAACCGTCACATGGACCAGGCTGGTCTGCACCACAATAAATCTACCCCCATTTCTAAACATAAGCCTATTGCTGTTATGTGTTAATACATTGGTGTACCTTTGAGTTAACATTGTGAGCGAGATACATGTGAGGATCTAAAGAACATTTCTGTCATCACAATTATTGATACACTAATTAGGACATGACAAATGAAACAATACTGTATAGGCAGATGATGACGTAATAGTAGCCTTATGTTGTGACAGGTGAGAATGCTGTCAATACTCTCAAACCCTTGTACAAAATCAAGGCGTTCGGTGTGCAGACGTTGTAATTATACACAGACTGTTATGTCATTCTTTGGATTCACAACATCCAGATCCTTCCCTCATCCCAATCATTCCAACATCTAGATCCTTCCCTCATCACAATCATTCAACATCTAGATTCTTCCCTCATCACAATCATCCAACATCTAGAGATCCTTCCCTCATCCCAATCATCCAACATCTAGATCCTTCCCTCATCACAATCATTCCAACATCCAGATCATTCCCCCATCCCAATCTTTCCAATTTCCAGACCCTCTTCTCATCCCGATCATTCCCACATCCAGTTCATAACTCATCCCGATCACTCCCTCCTCCCTCCTCCCGATCATTCCCATTCATACATTAGACACGCCCCATTAATTAGTAACACATCATGCATCCTCTATTGGACACACCCCATACGTCCTACATTCGACACACCTGCTGCGATAGACACATCATATATCTTAGACACACGTCATAAATCCTCCATTAGACACACCCCTACATTCTCCATAAGACACACCCTATACTTCATTTTTTCGACACGCTCTATCCATAAGTCACACCCTATATCTTAGACACATCCCATACATTCTCAATTATACACATCCCAATAATCCTTCATTAGAACACCACCACACATCCTCCATTAGACACAGCCTAAACATTGGACACACACCCTAAATCCCCCATTAGCCACACCTTTTCATCGTTCGTTCGACACACCCAATACCCCTTCCAATACCAACATAGATTCACCCCCCAGGCCAATTCCTTTGATGACCGCCAGGATGACAGTCGCCAAATTATGATGTAGCACTGTAATCAACTCCTGTCGTTGTTTTATCAAGGGTCATTGACCTTGTGTTCTACCAGCCCATGATGGATTGACCAGTCTGACAGCCTGTTTTCATTACTTGAGACGTCACGTGTTGTGGTCTTGTGTAAATGGTCTATTGTCTGTCTACTTCACATCTGTTGGTACTCTGCTTTGAGTCTGTTGTCTCTCTGTTTCACGTCTGCTGGGTTTTTTTTTCATTAGTATGTTTCCGACCCATCACTGGTAGACATTATCTGTCACGTGAGGTCATTAAGTACATTCAATACCGACCCACCTGCTGTATAAAATACACAAGCTAATTTATGCACTGGTCCACTGTCACAAGATAAGTAATGCACTGGTCCACTGCCACAAGATAAGTAATGGGCTGGTCCACTGCCACAATATAAGTAATGGACTGGTCCACTGCCACAAGATAAGTAATGCACTGGTCCACTGCCACAAGATAAGTAATGGGCTGGTCCACTGCCACAAGATAAGTAATGGGCTGGCCCACTGCCAGAAGATAAGTAATGGACTGGTTCACTGCCAAAAGATAAGTAATGGGCTGGTCCACTGCCAGAAGATACGTAATGCACTGACTCACTTCCACAAGATAAGTAATGGGCTGGTCGACTGCTCCAACATCAAACAGAAACTCGTCTCTCTCACCCCTAGACAGCGACGAGGCCATGACGTAGTTCCGGCTCATAGAACAAGAACTCAGTACAGGAACTGCTCATTCCTGCTAAAGACACTCAGGAATTAGAACAATAAGGAACATTTGAGGCGACTACACTTGCCACATTTGAGCCTACTGCCTCCTCACTTCCAACCACCAGTCCATAATACCATCGCTGAGCAGTCCTTGCAACTAGTGAACGATGCCCAGTTACATCGCGAACTCCTCTACTTACATAGGAGCCAGAATGATCAACACATTGATCGTGGGCCCTCAAAATATAGAAGAAGAAGAAATACGTAATAAAATATCATATCCACATTTACTGTAACCCGGTTGTCTGGCGAAATATTTGGTGGGCATTGATGGCTAATGCCCCTCTCATGCTCTCTGGGGCTGTCATGTTTCTATTTTTAACCAACCCGCTATTAACTTCATTTGGTCACGTGTTTCACTTTGGTTTGATTATGTCTTCCATTCATTAGGAACTATAATCACAATCTATGGTCAATGCATAGACATATATGTGTCCCTATGTTGAATGTACCCGGTGCCTCGTACTACAATCTTAATCTATGGACGATGAATAGACAGCTATGTGTCCCTATGTTGACTGTAGCCAGTGCCTCGTACTACAATCACAAACGCCACATGTTTTTTTTATTTATCGTGGATCTACTGAGTAAAAAAAAGGCTGTCATACAGTTCAGACGTCCCGTCCAGGTTATTTTTTTTTTGTTTCTTAAAGGTGAGGCGCCTTTCATATTAATAAATAAATAGCCACAGGTAGGGTGCAGGACTGTCTGTAAGACTATTGTTTAAAGGCCGGCAGGTAGGGTGTAGGTCTGTCTGTAAGACTATTGTTTAAAGGCCGGCAGGTAGGATGTAGGTCTGTCTGTAAGACTATTGTTTAAAGGCCGGCAGGTAGGATGTAGGTCTGTCTGTAAGACTATTGTTTAAAGGCCGGCAGGTAGGATGTAGGACTGTCTGTAAGACTATTGTTTAAAGGCCGGCAGGTAGGGTGTAGGACTGTCTGTAAGACTATTGTTTAAAGGCCGGCAGGTAGGATGTAGGACTGTCTGTAAGACTATTGTTTAAAGGCCGGCAGGTAGGATGTAGGTCTGTCTGTAAGACTATTGTTTAAAGGCCGGCAGGTAGGATGTAGGTCTGTCTGTAAGACTATTGTTTAAAGGCCGGCAGGTAGGATGTAGGTCTGTCTGTAAGACTATTGTTTAAAGGCCGGCATATATTATAGAAAATTTGAAGTTTACTCTTTTTAAAATTAATTGAAACCACCGTGTATTTTCTCAAAATACCCGGACCCAGTGGAAAAAAACACAACTGAACCTAGTTAAGCCACCGTTCCTGATAATTTTCTCATAAACAGCATTTCCTTCGTTTGGTTTGGCCCCAGACACAAACATGATCCAGCCTGAGAAATTAGCTATACCATCTTAAATGGTTATTAGGCATTACAAATTACAGTTACATTAATTCATCTCTAATCTCCCAACAGAACGCGATAAACATTTGTAAACAAAACAAAGCAAAAAAAATGATTTGTAGTGAATTAAATCACAAACATGTTAACAGATAAATTATTACATTTTTCATTATTGGTAAATTTGCTATTTTTTTTTTTTAAAGGTATTTCTATTAATCTTTTTTTTTTCACGATGGATTGGAATCTTATTACTTATTGTAGTGTAGTTATTGTTTTGAAAATAAGGGAAGGAGAGGAGGGTTTCATAGAACGTATATTTAATAGGTTCTGCTTAGAATATATAATTTTGACAAATTAGATTTCTATACGCTATTTAGGCCGACTTATTATATGGACAAATTTAGGATATTTGGAATATATATATACAGAATATATAAATATATCTCCATAGATATATTTCATTTATTTATCATATATATATATATTTATCTGGAAATAGGTCTACTTTTAGGTAATATCTATATTTATTAGGAGATACATACCTTTAATTCAGCATTTTCCAACATATTTTTTCCCCAGCAGAGACCCTGAATGGATTTAAAAACGCTTCCATCCACATCACTGGCCCATCAACATCATGGGCCCCCATCCACATTACGGGCCCGTTCCATATCACGTGGAACAAAAAGGGGCGCTATCCTGCCCTCACTATTTTTTGGCTTTGACACTGTGTCGTAACTAGGGTTTGTCCCGTCTTGGTTGAGCCAACACAATTTCTGCTCTGCCCCTTCCCCCCCCCTTCAAATGAAAACACTGGAGATGACATCAATATATAGATATAAAATTACTGTTGGGCCCCCTTTCTAATACTACATCAAAAGTTGTTTTTTCCCCAGAAAGATTAACTCAAGAAAATTTTCATTAAGTGAACATAATCCTAATCTAATTTTTGGACATGAAAAGAACTTGAACTAGAACCTCCAACCTAATAACATTACAACAAATTACAACCACCTACCACCTCTCATTTAAACAAAGTAGAACCATCAACCTCCTAACATTTAAAAAAAAATGAAAACCATCAACCTCCTAACATTTAAAAAAAATGAAAACCATCAACCTCCTAACATTTAAACAAAATGAAAACCATCAACCTCCTAACATTAAAAAATATGAAAACCATCAACCTCCTAACATTAAAAAATATGAAAACCATCAACCTTCTAACATTTAAAAAAAATATGAAAACCATCAACCTCCTAACATTTAAAAAATATGAAAACCATCAACCTTCTAACATTTAAACAAAAATAAAAACCATCAACCTCCTAACATTTTAAAAAAATATGAAAACCATCAACCTCCTAACATTTAAAAAAATATGAAAACCATCAACCTCTTAACATTTTAAAAAAATATGAAAACCATCAACCTTCTAACATTTAAAAAAAAAATAAAAACCACCAACCTCCTAACATTTTAAAAAAATATGAAAACCATCAACCTCCTAACATTTAAAAAAATATGAAAACCATCAACCTCTTAACATTTTAAAAAAATATGAAAACCATCAACCTCCTAACATTTAAAAAAATATGAAAACCATCAACCTTCTAACATTTTAAAAAAATATGAAAACCATCAACCTCTTAACATTTAAAAAAAATATGAAAACCATCAACCTCCTAACATTTAAAAAATATGAAAACCATCAACCTCCTAACATTTAAAAAATATGAAAACCATCAACCTCTTAACATTTAAAAAATATGAAAACCATCAACCTCCTAACATTTAAAAAATATGAAAACCATCAACCTTCTAACATTTAAAAAATATGAAAACCATCAACCTCCTAACATTTAAAAAATATGAAAACCATCAACCTCCTAACATTAAAAAAATATGAAAACCATCAACCTCCTAACATTTAAAAAAAAAATAAAAACCATCAACCTCCTAACATTTTAAAAAAATATGAAAACCATCAACCTCCTAACATTTAAAAAAAATATGAAAACCATCAACCTCCTAACATTTAAAAAATATGAAAACCATCAACCTTCTAACATTTAAAAAATATGAAAACCATCAACCTCCTAACATTTAAAAAATATGAAAACCATCAACCTCCTAACATTAAAAAAATATGAAAACCATCAACCTTCTAACATTTAAAAAAAAAATAAAAACCATCAACCTCCTAACATTTTAAAAAAATATGAAAACCATCAACCTCCTAACATTTTAAAAAAATATGAAAACCATCAACCTCCTAACATTTAAAAAAAAAAGGTAGAGTAAAATAAAGATAAATTTCTTGATAAATTAACAAGCACGTGTTTATTTCAACTTGATTGTTACATAGATCACAGATACAGCAACCTGATTAATAGTTAGCAGTATACAACCATCTATTTACAACGATTCAGTTTACAATATGAACTTTAATTTACAACATTACAAATTGAGACAATTAGATGTCAATCAGAAGGCTACTTTTAAGGCATTTATCAAGTGTAATAGTAAAACAAAATAGATAGCATATGTTACAACCAACAAAATGTACACATCTGAGAATAAATTTGACAATGTATTATATCTTATAAGCTGTTAACCTTTAATTATTATAAATCTATCAGTGTAAATAAGTCTGTAGTTGCCTTAATATATTCTCTTGTTAAGGCAATTAACAAAATCCAACCTCACCTAACGAACCAAGTGACTTATCCTCCAATAAGAAATCTGCTTTATTGATCACATGATGCTTTTAGGCCAATAAAACTTTCTCACATAAATTAGTAGCCAGCCAATGAGATGGAGGTGAACATTTGCACCGTTTTAAAATGCCAGTAGGATGTGTTGTAAATGTAATCATTTTATTGCAAGTGTTCATCTATCAAGGGAAAGTTAAGGCACCTCAGATGCAAATACAAAATAAGAAGTTTTAAAAGCTAATATTGAATTATATTGTATGACTGACGGGTTAGTAAAAACCATTGCCAAATTGATGGAAAGATAAGTAGATAAATAAGGAATAATTTAGCTGCATTCTTTGCTTCATATGACATCAATCAAAATTTTCAGAATGAAATTAATCCAATCAAAAAAAATCAGCGAGTTACACAAAATGGAAACTTAGTTTTATCACAGCACTTACAACACTTCACAAAAATGAAATCCAATAGAACAGTGGACAGTTCAAGACTGTCAAAAGAGTGGACAGTTGAACACTGTTAACATCAAGCGGGTCAGCCAATCTTAAATAACAATACGCGTAACCCTTAGGTTTTCACGTAGCAGCATTTAAAGCGAACTGCTCTGAGAATCCGGTTGTTCCATGTTCCTCAGTGGTTAAGGAAATAAATTTCCCCAATTTAAAAACCAATACTGAAATATTTTCAAGTAAATAAAAATACCCAAGGTATTAGAAAATATAACTGGGTCAACTGCATAACCCTGCTATATTGTAACTGGGTAGGTCAACATAACCCTGGTTTATTGTAACTGGGTAGGTCAACATAACCCTGCTAATTGTAACTAGGTAGGTCAACATAACCCTGCTATAGTGTCTTAAATTGATTTGCTATTAATTCAAATCTCAAAATAATTTCACTTTAGATTTATTTGAATTTCTATACGCCAGTTTAAGACATTCATCAGACAAAAAATATTTACAAAAACATCACTCTCCAGCTAAGGAAGTTGTAATAGAATTGGTTCTTGAACTGACCAAAGGTCGCAGCTTGATCCCAACTGACCCACTTGTGTGTAAAGTTTTACGGCCCGAGCCTGGTGATTTAGCCCGTCCTGGTTGTAATACTGGAACTGAATTGTTTTGTATGCCAGACTTTCCTGACTTGTTCTTGGGCTGTGGAATAATTATACCATGTTTAAGTTTCTTCGAAAGTTGCCAAATTATTTTATGGTTGAAAAAAAATGGTTTCAAAAATAATAATAAACAAAAAAAATTAAAACTTCTGAATTGGTTTAAAGTTTACGGATATTAAAATGTATTGCCATAACTTATCAATGAAAAAACGAAAAAACTCTAATTTTGTTCTCTTTATCTTAATTGATCTACTTTTCATTTTAATTCTACTTTAACTTTAACATTTTAATTATACTTGACTTTAACATTTTAATTATACTTGACTTTAACATTTTAATTGCACTTATTGTTAACATTTTAATTCTACTTATCTTTGACATTTTAATTCTACTTATCTTTAACATTTTAATTCTAATTATCTTTACCGTCTTAATTCTACTTATCTTTAACATTTTAATTCTACTTATCTTTATTTTAATTCTACTGATCTTTAACATTTTAATTCTACTTACCTTTATTTTAATTGTACTTATCTTTAACATTTTAATTCTACTTATCTTTAACATTTTAATTCTACTTATCTTTCCTTATTTAACAGTTGTGATAAGCTTTGCATAATTTTAGCAATAGAATAAATCCAAACAAAATATTGGCCGTAGACAGTTACCTATGTATCAAACAAAAAAAAGAAGAATCTGAAACTAGGTCAGTCTTACCTGGGACTGGTTCAGGACTATGGAGTGATAGTTTTTCATTTTCTTCTCAAAGTCCAGGATGTAACTAGGGAACAGCGACTTCTCATCAAATGCTGTTGTCAGGGCTTCAAATATAAACAGTAAGAATATTGATTAAAGAAAAAAATATTTTATGCATTAAGTGTTCACCTTTGGTTTAAAATGGACAATGTGCAGTTTTTATATCCCAACTCCATAATAATAATTATTATTATATAGGCCAATATATACATGGCTTGAATGCAGTCCCTCTTGGGGGAGGGTGATGAGGAGAAATGGGGAAGTGGGGAGGTGAAGAAATGGGGGTGGGTGGGAAATGGGAGGGCAATGAATAGTGATAAGGCAGGAGTGGATTATAAACACAAAAGTGATGACCTACTTTCTGCCAGGACAGGCAACTTGGTGTCAGACAGCTCAGAGCCCTCTGGTCCTTTGTGGAAATATTTGTCCGGGTCAGGTTTAACAATGTGCATCAGGGGATTTAACTCTTTGGTGTCCAGTGCCTGTGAAAAGTTTTTATAACAGAAAAAAAACAAACTATTTATACTACTTCCAGGTTACAAGGGAAGACAATTAAAAGTAGTTTTTTTCTTCTTTTTTCAAAAATGTTAAATAAAATAATAGCAAAAAAATTTCCAGATGATACATTGTCAAATCAAATATCTAGATAAGTAGAAATTGAGATTCTAAAGTAAGTTTTTAGATAAGTAGAGCTAGGGGTTCTATAAATGTAGTTTAAATAAGTTATGATGAGGAAAGTACAGTTACAATTGGAACCCTGTTTCCTTGGTGCAACTGTCACTTCAAAATTAGCGTAATTTACACTTTTATTGTATAGACAAAAAAAACAATAAACTTTTCATCTGAAAAAATACTTAAGAGACAAATTAGACAAAAATAATTTTACTTTTAAGAAATGTATCTCAAGAGGTGAACAAGCTCAACAGATGCTAGGTGAGAAATAAAATTATTCCAACATTTTAACAGTGACCACTAACTGAGGAAGGCCCAGCGGGTGGAGCCCGCTTCTTTCCCTAACCCTAACCACTCACAGAGTAAGGCCAGCACCGGTAGAGCCCCTGTTCTTTCCTTAACCCTAACCACTCACTGAGTAAGGCCCAGCCGGTGGAGCCCCCGTTCTTTCCCAGTGGAGATACGGAAGATCTGGTATGGTGCCAGGCTGACGTCTTTCACGCTTCTGTACCCTCAGGTTCTTGTAATCTTTACCTGTAATATATGAGTTGGTCATTGGTTCAAGTTAGTCAGTCATTGGTTCAAGTTAGTCAGTCATTGGTTCAGGTAAGTCAGTCATTGGTTCAAGTTAGTCAGTCATTGGTTCAGTTGGTCAGCCATGGGTTCAAGTTGGTCAGTCATTGGTTCAAGTTAGTCAGTCATTGGTTCAAGTTAGTTAGCCATTGGTTCAAGTTAGTCAGTCATTGATTCAAGTTTTGTCATCTTCACGTGCAACATTTGAGACAGTTAAGTAACATCCAAATGTTATTTAAACTTAGAAAAAAAATATAACTGATTAAATTACTGATGAAATGACTGATGATGTAACTGGTGAAATTATTGATGATATTGCTGATGATATTTTATCGGTGATATTATTGATGAGATTACTGATTAAGTTACTGAGGATATTACTGATATAAAAATAAGGAGAGTAATGATCACTTTGTTAAGAACACATATATAGATGACTTAGGTAAAATTGTATGTATAATGTAAGTGCTACAATGGAAGTTCTCTAATGTAAGTGCTACAATGGAAGTTCTCTAATGTAAGTGCTACAATGGAAGTTCTCTAATGTAAGTGCTACAATGGAAGTTCTCTAATGTAAGTGCTATGATGGAAGTGCTATGATGGAAGTTCTCTAATGTAAGTGCTATGATGGAAGTGCTATGATGGAAGTGCTATGATGGAAGTTCTCTAATGTAAGTGCTATGATGGAAGTGCTATGATGGAAGTTCTCTATTGTAAGTGCTATGATGGAAGTGCTACAATGGAAGTTCTCTAATGTAAGTGCTATGATGTAAGTGCTATGATGGAAGTCCTAAGTTCTCTAATGTAAGTGCTATGATGGAAGTGCTACAATGGAAGTTCTCTAATGTAAGTGCTATGATGGAAGTTCTCTAATGTAAGTGCTATGATGGAAGTGCTATGATGGAAGTTCTCTAATGTAAGTGCTATGATGGAAGTTCTCTATTGTAAGTGCTATGATGGAAGTGCTATGATGGAAGTTCTCTAATGTAAGTGCTATGATGGAAGTGCTACAATGGAAGTTCTCTAATGAAAGTGCTATGATGGAAGTTCTCTAATGTAAGTGCTATGATGGAAGTGCTGTGATGGAAGTTCTTTAATGTAAGTGCTATGATGGAAGTGCTACAATGGAAGTTCTCTAATGTAAGTGCTATGATGGAAGTGCTACAATGGAAGTTCTCTAATGTAAGTGCTATGATGGAAGTGCTATGATGGAAGTGCTATGATGGAAGTTCTCTAATGTAAGTGCTATGATGGAATTGCAATGATAAAAGAGCTATGATGGAAGGGTTATAATGTATTAGAATAATATTTTTGCACCAAATACAAAAGATTATTTAAAGATGTAGCTCAGACTTATAACATTTGGTGGTCATCTATTTCATTGGCATTGTGGTAGGAATGGACATAACATCTATTTCATTGGAATGGGGTAGGAATGGGCATAATAACTATTTCATTGGAATTGTGGTAGGAATGGGCATAACATCTATTTCATTGGAATGTGGTAGGAATGGGCATAACATCTATTTCATTGAAATTATGGTTGGAATGGGCATTACATCTATTTCATTGGAATTGTGGTAGGAATGGCATTGCATATGTTTCACTGAAATGATGGTAGGAATGGCATTGCATATGTTTCAATGGAATGATGGTAGGAATGGCATTGCATATGTTTCACTGGAATGATGGTAGGAATGGCATTGCATATGTTTCACTGGAATGATGGTAGGAATGGCATTGCATCTATTTCATTTGAATTGTGGTAGGAATGGCATTGCATATGTTTCACTGGAATGATGGTAGGAATGGGCGTGGCAGTATTGTTTTTTTATTAAGTCTATAAAATGACAACTTTCGACTTAGATTATAAATTATGACCTAAAACAGTAGTCTCCCATGTATTGATGCGGTAATGTAAAGGGTCGGTAATGGCTAGCTCATCTGGTTCCCATTGGATGTCTGCATCTCTTTCAATGACCTGGTCAGTGTCATCTTCAGTTTTCTGCGAAAGAATCTCTAAAGGTGAACAGCTAGCTCAAACTCTAATTCATTTTATAAATAGTTTTATAGATAACATACTTTTGCAGATTAGAGTAAAATATGCTACACAACCAAACCTGGCAACACTACCAAACCTGGCAACACTACCAAGCCTGGCAACACAATGAAACCTGGCAACACTACCAAACCTGGCAACACAACCATCCTGGCAACACTGCCAAACCTGGCAACACAACCAACCTGGCAACACTGCCAAACCTGGCCAAACACTAATAGAGCTCTTCAATGGCCAGATATTCCATTTCACACCATTAACAGATAATCCTTTGAAGACCCACCTCATCTTTGGGGCCATTTTCAACTTCCAGAGTTGGTTGATGGGACTCAATTTTCCAATGCTCTTCCTGGATAGAGAAAAACATGGTTCTTTTGAAATATAAAAAATATTTTTTTTTTAATTAAATACAAATTTTGTTCAGGACTATAATTAGTTTCCTGTATTAAAATTACTCCAAGAGATCATGTGTCCTAAACATGTGTCCCCAATATGTTTCCTAAAATTTGACCAAAGCCGGATGAAATTATACAACTAGAGAAGCAGTAATGCTAACACTGACATTGGCTTAAACAACTCTTTATCCTACCTGTCCAAATATCCCAATTCTATTTCCATATATGTCCCACAATGCCACACTGCAGTCTGATGAGGTGGAAACAATGAGAAGCCTTTCCTGTCTCTCAAACATTTCCAGTGAGTTGATCTGGTCTTGATGGGGTTGGAAATGGGATTTCAAAGCTGGAAGGGGGATAACATCAATAAATTGTAAAGAGAGGCAGATACATTTTTGAGAGGCAGATACATTTTTGGATTAGAATTAGCTTTTTTTGTGTTTTCCATTTGAAGTTCATTGGGACAGATTTTTTGCAACTTTCATGTCCATGGCTCAGTAGATGGCATCCATGGCCAAGTAGATGGCGCCCATGGCTCAGTAGATGGTGTCCATGTCCCAGTAGATGGTGACCATGGCTCAATAAATGGCATCCATGGCTCAGGATATTTAACTTTAGCTTGACCCTTTTTTTAAAACATATATGGGAGTGGACATTTGATAAAAATCTACTGTCAGACAGACCAATCTCCCCAACCATCAAACAGTATTAATTTAATTTAATCAATTTAAAATTCCCTTCTTTATTTTTTGGTATTAAATTGATCATGCTTTCATTACAATTTTTTTAAACAAAATATTATAAAAAATTTCTTAAAGTTAAGTATTGTATTGCAAATTTATATCCAACCACGTAAGTACATTTTGGTAAATAATATCCACTGGTTGATTAGTTAATTATTATTAGTAAGTTTCACATTTGAACATATTACGTGGTGGCTCTGTAATTGGCTCGTCCACATGGCTCAAGCCATAATTCTCAATATCCCAGACTTTGATAAAGCCGTCAACATCAGCTGTTGCTATAAGATTATTTTTGGGGTCAGTCGCCATGATAATACTTCCAGCTGGGGATAACAAAATTAAGTATTGTATCAAGATCATACTTGCAGCTAGAGTGACAAAATAAAATATTGTATCATGATAATAGTTGCAGATGGAGAGTGACAACATTAAGTCTTTTATTATGATAATAATTCCAGTTAGGGAACAGAACTATTATTAATTGTATTATCGTAATACTTCCAGCTGCGGCAGGAAAAAATTAACTGTTGTATCATGACAGTACTATTAACTTATAATACAATCTTTGACCTAGCTAACTGTTACTTTTAATAGAAAATTAGAAAGTTACAGAAGAATAGACTATTGTGATGAGAAGAAATTAAAAAAATAAACATATTTGTATTAAAACACATTTGTTTAAAGTAAAAGTTAAAAGGTCAACATTTGATGAGAACTTGTCAAAATACAAATACAATTCAAAAAACATCCCACAAAATAACATTTACCATTTGGATGTGCGACAAATTCTGCGATCAATGTTCCTTTCGTTGAGTTCCAGAACCGCACCCAACCGTTCCCGCCACATGAAACCAGATTGCCTCCACCACTAGCACTGTTGCCTTGCCGATTGTCAAGAAATGCAAGTCTAACCACCGCCCAACCAAATTCATTCTTTCAGACAAAAAGGAAAAAGTGACAATCATCAGATACATAAAATTTAGCAATAATAATTTACAAATAGTAATTCTTTATGTATGTATGTATGTATGTATGTATGTATGTATGTATGTATGTATGTATGTATGTATGTATGTATCTATAGCTGTATTGCACTGTTCAATAGCGCCAAAAATACACTTCCCCAAAAGTGCACTAAAGAGGCTGTAAATATGTGTTCAATAGGTGCGCAAGATACAAGTCATATTTCTAAAAACACTGATAGTGAAATTTTTTTTTTTTACAGAAATCAAATCAATTTAAATCTGGCAAAATAATTATTGTTATAAAAAATATATAAAATCTTTAATAGGTAAGTATTATTTTTATAAATTAGATACAAATAAAATTTCGGGATGTTAGATCTAATTGGGATTCTTAGCATGTTAGTTGAATAAGAAATTTTTAAGATGGTAAGTTTCCTCATTGCGCAACTATTTTTTGTGTGTGTTTTTGTAGATTAATTACAAAGTGGTGGTCATAACAAAAAAAAACAAACTTAAGTTGACCTACTTATGGTAATTTTGTGACCTATTTAAAAAAATAATTTAACCAAAAAAATTATTTGATAAAACATACTGTTTTTTAATTTAAATAATTTTAAAATAAACCAAAATACCCATAAGTTGGCCCATAGAATTATTCATTTATCTTTAAATAGTTATAAAAAGAAAATTTATTAAGAAGTTAATAGATTAATCTCATCTTTACTATATTTAATTTGAATTTGAATTTTTTATTTTTTAAATGACAATTTAGCAATAATTATAAAACTGATTCAAATTGTAATCCACTGACCTGGTCCTCAGAACTTCCCTGGCTAACAGACTGTCTTGTGGCTGACCTTCTACCCAAGGCAGACCTGAGTTTTGTCTTGTCCTCAGCCACTATGGATACTCTGGACTTTGACAGTTCTGGAAATTTTGTTGACTGCAGACTAAGACGAGTACCTTCTTGAGCTGGGAGGGAAAGCTGAAGAGAGATAAGAGTATAAGAGTTCCAATTATGCATTACTTTCAAGAATGATAGGAATGCCATATTTAAGGCAATACTAGGAGAGTAAACATATTGCTATATCTAACACCACATTTTAGGCAATAATACAAGAATAAACATATTGCTATATCTAAGGCCATACTTTAGGCTATACTAGACAAATAAGCTATTAATTTATTTAAGAAAGATACAACGTATTATTATTTAAGTCCATTTGAGTTGATAAATTAATCATTAAAAATAAAATATATATTCTTGTGATATGGGAAGATGACGCTATGATAAATTTTACTACTGTGTAAAAGAAAAGTTAGATATTGCAAATTTACAATGACCCACTGATTCTTTAAAGGTCAAAGGTCATTTAAATCAACAACAAAAAATTCTCAACTTCTTGTTTCTTAATCTCTTTGGAAAAATCATTGCAAATTGTTTTAAAAAGCAGAGACTGCTAATAATTTGTTCCGTGTTTATAAAATTAACAACATAGTTTTAAAAATGAAATGTTCCTGGCATAGCTACATTGGTTTTTACATCAAAGAGCAAGCACTCACTTCTTTGTTCATGGAATTTATGAAAGTTCTGCCCCTTGATTTCAGCCCTCGCCGTGACCTCTGGGCACAATGTCTAGAAGCGTGTTCCGAGTTTGTGTTCCATATCACAATCTCACCATCATAGGAGCCCGTAGCAAGAGTTGTCGGAGCACAGAATGCACAGCAGAGGATGTCCTCAACATGCTCCTGTAGGACATCAACGTTGATATAAAATATGTCACACGTATTGGTGTTGAATTACTTATAACATATTTATTGTTGTTGTAGTACTAATAAAATGTCTTTTGGTGTTGTGTTTTTAAAAAAAACATCTCTGAGAAGAAAATATACTTTAATCTTAGTGTGATGACTTTAATTTACAATATAAAATAATTCTAAGATGAGCTAATAACCGAACATTGTCATTTTTATGGTTGGATCCAGTGCTGACTGGTTCCAGTTATTACAAGTACCATAACTCTATTTCCTGTGTTCAAATTACCTGCCCTCCTTTCCAATCAGCTGGCTGTACATGGAACTCTTTAAATGCACTATTTCTGAATATTGCCAGTGTTCTGAAAAAAAAAACCCCACATCCTTAAACATGCAATCACATTCAAGGTAAGATCATGTATTTAATTTACTGGCCCTGCATTGTAATTGAAGTTATATTTACATATTAAAATTACAGCTAAATTAAGTTATCATGTTTGGCCACTAATGTGCGAAGTAAGGTAGACAGCCATTTTTATGAGATCACATCTCCAAGACGCAGAACTCACTTTGCCCAGCCAACTACAACCACACTTCTCTTCAACATCAACACTTGACCAATGTCTGCAGGCTGACCACCAGCACATTCTAAGGTGTGATAGCAGTGACCATTGAAATCCCACACCTGGGTGATAAAGCCAAAACTATCTTAAAATATGTTTTCTAAATTGTCTATAACATTCTAAGACTATTTCAATTATGCATTGTAAATTATCAATAACATGCAAAGAATGTATCATGTTTCAGTAAAGTTTTGTAAATTTTCAATAACATTCTAAGGATGTTTCAGAATCACTTTTGGTGAAAGTTAGAATTGTTTTCAAATTAAATAGTGTTCTTCATATGTTTAAATGTTTTAAATAAGTTGAAGGTCATCTTTAGGAGCAGAAGAAGAAATGCTGGAATTAAGCAAATATGTGGTCTGTATGTGGTCTCTGTAAGGTCACATTATAGTCTCTGTATGGTCACAGTATGGTGTCTGTGCGGTCTTAGTCTCATCTCTTTAGTGTTCTAGGCCAGTTTCTTTGTGGTCCTAGTATGATATCTGGTCTTATCACGCCAAAGGGTGGTTTCTGTGTGGTAGTAGTCTAGTCCTTGTGTGATCCTAGTCTTGTGTCTGTGTGGTCCTAGTTTTGCATCTGTGTGGTCCTAGTCTTGTGCCTGTGTGGTACTAGTTTTGTCTGTGTAGTCCTAGTGTAACAGTTCAACCAAATACATGCCGCTGTCCTTACCTTGACAGTTCCATCTATGCTCCCTGTGAAAAGTCGGGTCTCTGTGTGGTCCTGCGTCATGCAGGTTACCTCAGAAATACCATGGGCATTGTTGAACTGTTTGACCTTTTGACCAGTGTCCACAAACCACATTATGAGAGTCCCTGCCTGGCAAACACTGATAACCTATTTAAAAATTAAAATTGTTTTGACATCAATTTTTTTATTAAGGCAATTTAAATTTTTAATAAAAGCAACAAAAACATCTCATTGTGCAAATACTTTTCTTCACTCCTCTCAGCTTTGTGACTCATTGTGACACTAGGTTTTTAGATGGTCCCTGTCTGATGCACATCTCATTAGCACAGCATTTTTCTCAAGCGGCAGAGGTCTAGTGTACCCACCTGATAGTACAGAGTTATTAATAGTTGTACCCACAGGCTGACAAATCGACTGATTTCTAGTGCACCCACAGGCTGACAACCTTGCAGATTTCTAGTGCACCCACACCACAGGCTGACGAATCTGCTGATTTCTAGTGCACCCACAGGCTGACAAATCTGCTGATTTCTAGTGCACCCACAGGCTGACAAATCGGCTGATTTCTAGTGCACCCACAGGCTGACAACCTGGCAGATTTCTAGTGCACCCACAGGCTGACAAATCGACTGATTTCTAGTGCACCCACAGGCTGACAACCTTGCAGATTTCTAGTGCACCCACACCACAGGCTGACAAATCTGCTGATTTCTAGTGCACCCACAGGCTGACCAATCGACTGATTTCTAGTGCACGCCCACGCTGACAACCCTGCAGATTTCTAGTGCACCCACACCACAGGCTGACAAATCTGCTGATTTCTAGTGCACACACAGGCTGACAACCTTGCAGATTTCTAGTGCACCCACACCACAGGCTGACAAATCGGCTGATTTATAGTGCACCCACAGGCTGACAACCTTGCAGATTTCTAGTGCACCCACACCACAGGCTGACAAATCTGCTGATTTCTAGTGCACCCACAGGCTGACAAATCGGCTGATTTCTAGTGCACCCACAGGCTGACAAATCGGCTGATTTCTAGTGCATCCACAGGCTGACAAATCTGCTGATTTCTAGTGCACCCACAGGCTGACAAATCTGCTGATTTCTAGTGCACACTCAGGCTGACAACCTTGCAGATTTCTAGTGCACCCACAGGCTGACAACCTTGCTGATTTCTAGTGCACCCACAGGCTGACAAATCGGCTGATTTCTAGTGCACCCACAGGCTGACAACCTTGCAGATTTCTAGTGCACCCACAGGCTGACAAATCTGCTGATTTCTAGTGCACCCACAGGCTGACAACCTTGCAGATTTCTAGTGCACCCACACCACAGGCTGACAAATCTGCTGATTTCTAGTGCACCCACAGGCTGACAAATCTGCTGATTTCTAGTGCACCCACAGGCTGACAACCTTGCAGATTTCTAGTGCACCCACACCACATGCTGACGAATCTGCTGATTTCTAGTGCACCCACAGGCTGACAACCTTGCAGATTTCTAGTGCACCCACACCACAGGCTGACGAATCTGCTGATTTCTAGTGCACCCACAGGATAACAAATCTGATGATTTCTAGTGCACCCACAGGCTGACAACCTGGCAGATTTCTAGTGCACACAAAGGCTGACAAATCTGCTGATTTCTAGTGCACCCACAGGCTGACAACCTGGCAGATTTCTAGTGCACACACAGGCTGACAACCTGGCAGATTTCTAGTGCACCCACAGGCTGACAACCTTGCTGATTTCTAGTGCACCCACAGGCTGACAAATCGGCTGATTTCTAGTGCACCCACAGGCTGACAACCTGGCAGATTTCTAGTGCACCCACAGGCTGACAAATCTGCTGCTTTCTAGTGCACCCACAGGCTGACAACCTGGCAGATTTCTAGTGCACCCACAGGCTGACAAATCTGCTGATTTCTAGTGCACCCACAGGCTGACAATCTGACAGATTTCTAGTGCACACACAGGCTGACAAATCTGCTGATTTCTAGTGCACCCACAGGCTGACAACCTGGCAGATTTCTAGTGCACACACAGGCTGACAACCTGGCTGATTTCTAGTGCACCCACAGGCTGACAAATCGGCTGATTTCTAGTGCACCCACAGGCTGACAACCTGGCAGATTTCTAGTGCACCCACAGGCTGACAAATCTGCTGATTTCTAGTGCACCCACAGGCTGACAACCTTGCAGATTTTTAGTGCACCCACACCACAGGCTGACGAATCTGCTGATTTCTAGTGTAACCAAAGGCTGACAATTCTGCTGATTTCTAGTGTACCCACAGGCTGACAACCTTGCTGATTTCTAGTGCACCGCAGGCTGACAAATCTGCTGATTTCTAGTGCACCCACCTGATTGTACAATGAGTTATAAATAGCTGTGACCACAGGCCTCTCATGGCTGACAACTCTGTCTTTGATCTCTGTCTTCATCTCCATCAGAGTTATCTGGTAGCTAAAAGTGATGAAAAGTCGGTTCCTCTCCTGACCGGTCCTCTCCTTACCATCATCAAAAAACAACATGGTGGGCACTGGAAAGACATTTTACGTTAATTCTAGCTTTAGAACAGAAATGCAATACAATATTTATTAGTGTCATAGAAATTATATTATTACACTAACTTATGACTACTGATTTATTTTAACATTATAGAAAGATAATGTACTAAAATAATGGAATTAATTATTAATACAAAAATATGTATTTCCACATTACACCTTTTGAGAACCGTCATACACAAATTATCACTGCATATAAGGGCACTGTTTAGCATTCTAAGCAAGACGAAATACTGTAAATGAAATTTTGAGAGCAGAAAAATCTAACTTATCTGAATTAGGTCCTGTCTACTGACCTTCTGGTCCTTTTGGGAACATCCCTGCCAAGCGCTGGATGCACACCTGTAGCTGGACATCCCAGATCCTCAAAACTTTATCCTTTGAGAAAGAGATCAGCTGATTCCTGGATGTCATGAACTGGACTTGTACAACACTGGCCATGTGACCACGTAACACCTAAACAGTATGTGACAAGTTATACCCTGTCCACAAAGATGTTGAAATGTCATGTGACTTTATCAATTTAAGAGATTACAATGAATTTATGATTTTAAAAACTCGAAAAAAAAGTTACCTAGTAACAAAAAAATATCAAAGTTGAAGTTTATGCACAGAAACGACTACCCCATTTGGTTTAGAGACTGTATAAGGGTTCCAGAGACACAGTTTAGCCCATTTGGTTTAGAGATTACTTAAGGGTTCCAGAGACAGAGCTTACCCCATTCGGTTTAGAGACTACATAAGGGTTCCAGAGACAGAGCTTACCCCATTCGGTTTAGAGACTACATAAGGGTTCCAGAGACAGACATGGTTGTTGACTCCAGCGGTGGCTGTATTAAAAAAAAGAAATACAAGTATGAAGTCACAAACACACAAAAGAAATGCATTGTGGGTGGGAGAAAAATGACTGAATTATTTATACTGTATAGTATTCTATACAATGTTTTTTTTTTTATAGCCAATAATCTTAAAACTATGAGATAAACTTGTAGCATTTAACAATTTATAATTATTGTGTATAAGCAAACACCATATTCATCTAAATCACATATAGTAAAGATCCAATCATCCTTTGGCGCAAGAGTACATGTAGGTCTTTGACCTGCCTCACCACTTCCTTCCACACAGAACTAACAGCTTGGACTCCCAGCTAGTGTAGATCTATTTCAACATCATCTATTCATCTAATCCTAGCCTTGGCCAGGCTTCCAGCTGTTTTCCTCTGGAGTTTGGTGTTATACCCTCTTTATTCCTTTTGTCATTGGGCCTTCTTTTTAAGTGTCCCACTCAGCATAGCCTGCGTGGGATCCCGATATAACCCATAAAATTCATAGTTGGTTCATATTATCATCCATATTCATCCCTTGTTGGTCCATAAAATTCACCAGAGAACATTTCTCTCCCATGTGTTTAATAGGTCTTCTGACAAGTCTGATAACAGCTTTATAAATAATTTCCTTTATTTTTCTTATACTGTTTTTACTTTTGAGTATTTTGTGACAAATGACTGAAATATGCCCTGTTTACGGCCCATATTTTTTCTTTCATTTCTGTTTGTACATCATTCTTAGTCATATGAATAACATGTGTTTTCGAAGTCTAATGGTTTCTTCTGTCTTTTCATCTCTTATTAATAAAGATCTATTTCACAATACTTACCAATTAAATTTAATGTTTCACTGTAACCAAATGCATTCACACCCTGAGAAATGTTGAATTCGAACCTGAATATATTTAGTGGACCACATAAAAAAATGTTAGTCTCAAAAAAACATTTGTTAGAGGTTAAATACTGGTATTTGAAAATTCAGGCTGAGAACTTCTATTTTGAATATTCATTTTTTCAGAAGGCTGAGAGGGATTTAAAAGTGGTTAGGTTTAGGGTTAGGGTTGAATTGTTTACTGGGTTAGGGTTTAATTTCAATTGTAAATTTTCATTTCATAAACTGCCATTTAAATTTTTCCCTGGACTAAGAAAAAAGAGAATTTTATTGATTTTACACTTTGCTTTGCCTATTAAAATAATACAAATAACATTTAGCAATGTCATTAAGTTTAGAATAGGTAATGATGCATCTGAAAAATGGATCGAATTTGCAGTCTTTATAATTTACTTTTTTTGTATTTCTTTCTTTGGAACTTGACCTCCTCTGGAAACAAGAAAAGCAAAATATACAATATAATTTTTGTTTTAATAAAGGTGGATAGATTATTCAATAGCAAATTAATATAAGGTACTTAAATTATTTGTAGGTTCAAATAGTTCAGAAGAACTAAGAATATAGGTGATTTAAATATGTGAATCTTCAACACTGAAAATAAGGCTTTATCAATTTTCTCCATATTCTTTAAAAAAAAAAATTAACTCATCAATTAGAAATTCCCAATGATTTAAAAAAAATAGTTCTTAAAAAAACTTGCTTGAGAATCTTGACATTTTGGTTGACACTTGTATGTTTGACCAGCCAACCAATGACCATCGCGTTGGTTGTGGTTGTAGCACAGGAAATAAAACATTCCAAGTAATGGGAATAATGAACTGGGGAAGACAGCAAGACAAACAAGGAATTCTTGGAAATGGGCTTCACATCTCAACAAGACAAACAATGAATTCTTGGATATGTGCTTTCCATCTCAACAAGACAAACAAGGAATTCTTGGAAATGTGCATTGCATCTCAACAAGACAAACAAGGAATTCTTGGAAATGTGCATTGCATCTCAACACGAAAAACAATGAATTCTTGGAAATGTGCTTCGCATTTTAAAGTGATGCCAGCTCCCATAATATAATTTGTTATAATGCCAAGCTTATTAAAAGTGATACAAGTCTAAAAATTTTAGCTTTCAACAGTAGGAGCAATATCTTCTTCTTCTAAAACTCAGAAACTAAAGAAGTTTATGATGAGGCAAATAAGTTGCAGGTGTACAAATAGTGTTCAGTTGCCAAAATTATTTTTTTTTTAATGGTAATTTATTGAGAGATTTAAATCATTTAGACCAAAATAAAACATTGATAAAAAATTATTCTTTTCAAAAACTGATGTTTCAGTGTACAGGAAATTTTATATTTAGAAGATGATTCAAAAAAGATTGATGTAATCATCACAACTAGCAGAAAGCTATAAGATATAGTCTATCATAGTTTTTATTTAATTGTGCCTTATTTTCGTAACTTCACATTTTTAAAGAGGAAATGGAGACACATTTTACAGAACTCGTTGATGGTCTTAAAAAAAAAAAAAAATTCTGCTTCAACTTTATTTATATTTGTGATTTTAAATAATTCCATTGAATAGTTAGCAGCGTGTTTTTTACACAAATTGTGTGTAAATGCAAAAGATAATTATTATTTGAATCATTTACAAACTATGATATGAGATATAATCTAATATGCAGCACTAACCTCCTCTGACCCATTCTCCTTTGCCGTTCTCATTATGAGCCTCGTATTTTGCGAATGCTGCATTTTTATACTTCCCCGAGACGATGTCTTGTAGTTGGATGTTCAAACAAGGTTCTGTTGATTATAACAAAATTTAACAACTTAGTCTAAACTGATTAAATAGGTTAAAGATAATCCTCATTTTAGTTTTATAGAAAACAATTTATGTTAAAATTATTTAGTTGAATGAAAAATTCATATTGTCCTTTAAAAATAAAACAAAATTAAATTATGCATTATGATTAAAGTATGCAATAAACTGTGATTTATACTGAGTTATCTCTTATTTAATGTATGCAATAAATTGTGATCTAGACTGAGTTATCTCTTATTTAATGTATGCATTAAATTGTGATCTACACGGAGTTATCTATTATTCAATGTATACAATAAACTGTGATTTAGTCTGAGCTTTCTATTTTTGAATGTATGAAATAAATTGTGATCTAAACTGAGTTTCCTATTATTCAATGTTTGCAATAAATTGTGATCTATACTATATAAAATTATTATATTGACTAAATTTTATTTCAAACAAGAGAAGAAAAAAAATTATTTTAAAATCCATTCTACTCATATATAATTAATGACTGATCTCCAAGAAGTTATTTGAATTCTCAAATTTATTTTTGTTATATAGAACAAAATTTGTAATGATTTGAATTTAAAATTGAACTGTGTCATTTAGTGGAACCTCCAAAACAGTTTCCACTGAGAGAAATATCATATTATTTAAAGCAATAGGTATCATGATTTGAATCAGGGATGTCATGTCTTTGAATGATTGCCGAGCATAACAATATAAAAATAAACATAAAGCACATAAAATAATCATCTTTTGTCAGTTTGAAACATCACAAGGCTAGAACAATAAACATGATGAGAATATCTCCAAGGTAACCAATAGAATTAAAAGTAAGCTGTGGCGTAGCAATGTTTTAAATAATTTTTATCAAGGACCAATAAATTGGGGGCATTTGTTTTTTTGAGAATATATCCCATCTTTGGGTTTTATGAAAATATCAACATCATTTCTTGCCTATGGGGGCATGTAGAGAAAGTATCACTGATGCCCTGCTTCCACCATAACTTGCCTATGGGGGCATTTAAAGAGGGTATGGTTGATGCCCTGCTCCTCTACCGCCCTACTCTTGGAGGTGAATGTTCTCTCTATTCCCTGATTACTTAGGGGATAAATGGCACCAAAGCAGAAAGGGGGCAGTCTAACGCCTTATTACTGGAGATATATACTTTTCATTTCCCCATAATTTGGACAAATTTAATGCAAAATATTTGACTTGCCTAAATAAAAATAATGTAAACATTGTTCAGCTCATCTGAAATAAATCATGATGATTAACCATTCCTCTAGCCATTCAAAAAACAGTAAATGCCTGCTAGCTGCTAAATGATATTGTTTAAATTTGAGGGGAAAAAAAACAATAGGAAACTGACCCCTTATCTAATCAAATCTAATCAAATCTAATCAAATCTAGTGAACAGCAATGGTAAATGATAAATAACATTTCTGAGAAATTGGAGTTTGTTTAGCTTTTAGATTTTTAAAATTAAAAACAATAATGTGAGCAATCATAAATGTAGAAGACTAAATTTTCTTTAAAATTAAAAAAAAAACTACTTTTGAAAATTAGATGGTTGGTTAAATAACATAAGTTGTATGTTATTAGTTTGTTTTTTCCGCTTTTAAAGGTTAAATTTAAGTATTGAATGTGCCCATAATAATATATGTTGCATGTTATCAGTTTATTTTTCCACATTTAATTGTTAATTAAAGTATTGAAAATACCCATATGTTCTTATTCATTTTTCAACTACTCATTTAGCAAAGGAATTATAAAAAGTTAGTGATATTGCATAAGCTGCATCATTACATTACGAAGAATGTATTGCATGACTTACTTTCCTAAGAATGTTGAATAATTAAAATTACAATATTTGATATGAAAACAAAAATGAAACAAACTAGCTAAATAATAAATAAAAACTTTTATTCTAGTTGGCAAAATCACTTAAATAAATTTCTTTAAAAAGATTCCATTTGAAATATATAACTAGGATTAAAGCCTAAGGCTAAAAGGTTTAAAAAATTTATATTTGAAATTGAACTCATTGTTATCTTGTCATGTATAATTTAAAAGAAAATTTTATTTTACACAAATATGTGACAATGTTTACTTATTTATTAATAAAGCAATGTTTTAGGTTCAATGAAAACTCCAAGTAATTGTAAACAGATTGTTAGAGATTAAAACAAAGTCCCCTTAGATTTTCGATTTGCTAAAATAATATTTAAATTCAGGGGAAAACACTTCAGATGCGTAGCAGGGACAAAAAATATTTACAAACAATAAAGCAGATTGGGAAGCCACATTTTGATTTTTTAAATGAAATATGTCTATAAAATATTGTTTTAAAATAACAGTTTCTGCAATGATGAAAAAAAAATAATTGTGTACTTACTAATTAAAAATGCATATTAAACAATTATTGGGAAAATTGAAAAAAAATAAATAAATGTGATTTAAAAAATTAAAACTGTGTCACTTTTAAATTTATTTGTAAGAAATCTAGAATCCTAGATAAAAAAATCTAAAGGCTTGACCACTGAATGGACTAGGGCAGCGGTTCTCAACCTGTGGGTCGTAACCCCGTTAGAGGTCACATAACTCTTTCCCAGGGGTCGCCTAACACCATCTGAAAACACATATGCTCTACAGTTATGAAGTAGCAATGAAAATAATTTTGTGGCTGGGGCCCGTCACACCATGAGGAACTGTATTAATTAAAGGGTTTTAGCATTAAGAAGGTTGAGAACCACCGGACTAGGGTAAATAATAAAGACAACAAATGTGAAAATGGTGGGAGAAATGAAACTAAAATAAAAGTGTTATTTCACTCACGCTCCCAAACTGTAGAAATATGATAATAAAAATATTAGATGGCAATTCAATTGTGTCCCTTGGCAGTAGCTTCAAATATGAAGTGAGGGTAAAGGGCTTAAATGCTTTTAAATTGCAGAAATAACACCACAGACAAACAGAATCATGCATGGTTAAATAGCAGGCCTAATTCATGAACATTTCATTTTAAGCTTCTTACAGCTACTTTCATATCATGACATTTCTATAGAGTCTATTACTGCAACCCTTCATATAATGACATTTCTATAGAGTCTATTACTGCAACCCTTCATATGATGACATTTCTATAGAGTCTATTACTGCAACCCTTCATATAATGACATTTCTATGGAATCCTTTACTGCAACCCTTCATATAATGGCATTTCTATAGAGTCTATTACTGTGACCCTTCATATGATGACATTTCTATGGAGTCTGTTACTGCAACCCATCATATAATGACATTTCTATGGAATCCTTTACTGCAACCCTTCATATAATGACATTTCTATAGAGTCTATTACTGCAACCCAGAAGTAAAACACTGGAATCTGGCAAGTACAAGGTATGTTTTATTTTGAACCAGGCCAAATTAAAATCTTCAGATGTGATTGCTGACAAAAATTTAAAATGTTTACAAAAAACAAAAAAATTAAATTTAAAAAAAAACTAGAAAAGAAGAGAAAAAAATACAATAAAAGATGCTTGATCAGGAATTAGACCTATATGAAATATATTATTTAAAACAAAATTGATCGTGGGCCCTTAAGATATAGAAGAAGAAGAAGAAGAAGGGCTCTGGCCAAAACATTTGAGGGTTTTGTTTGGCACAATTTAATATTTACCATATTATATGGACTACAACTTCACTGTATCATATGGACTACATCTTGATCATATCATATGGACTACATCTTGATCATATCATATGGACTACATCTTGATCATATCATATGGACTACATCTTGATCATATCATATGGACTACAACTTGATCATATCATATGGACTACAACTTGAACATATCATATGGACTACAACTTGATCATATCATATGGTCTACATCTTTACCAATCACATAAACTACATCTTTACCATATCATAAGGAATACATTTGGTTGCTGTTTCTTGTGGCTAATTTAATTTAATTGATGTAGCTATAATGTAATGTGATAACCTAATTTCCCAGCAATCTCTGTGAGGAGCATCGGAAATATTCATTACAACGAAGTTAAAAAAATAAATAAATACATCTTTGCACACTTTTTTCTTTCTTAAAACCATACATCAGTTTCCTCAATTGAAGACTTTTTCATCGTCATCATATATCTTACAATAAATCAGAGGCACAATTTTCAAACACAGTGAATCATCACTTTGAAATAAAGTAAGAAGGGACAAAACTCTGACAAATCTAACAATACCTTGTTTCTCCCCAGGTGGGGCTGGGGGCCTCTCAAAAAGTGCAATGTTGGCTGAGTTGAAGAAAAGGATGTTGACATAGCCACCAACATCCCCCCACACAAGAATGGCATCATTGACATTGTTAGGATTGTACCTGAGGAGAATCAAAGAAATTTGACTGAATAATAATTGTCAGTGTGAACAAGATAATTTGATAGTGTTATTGTACGTGTCAACATAATTTGATATTTTTATTGCCAGTTTAAACATAAGTTGATAGTTTTATTGAAAGTAACTTCAAGAAAGAATATGTTGTCCTGATCTCCCTCATATATTATTTACACTGACACCTTGTGTTTTCACAGATTCATACACCTTTCTCAGTTGACACGGCTGCACTAAATTGTACAAAGTACTAATTAATAAGGGATTCACAGCGTCTCTACTGCTCTTTCTTTGTAGAAGTTTAGAAAAATATCTCTTATTTTAATATAAGTTAAGAAAAATATATCTTATTTTAATATAAGTTGAGAAAAATATATCTGACTTTAAGGTAAGTTAAGAAAAACCAGTAACAGCATAATAATTATTCATAGAAATTTTGTTTTAAAAGAAGCATTAGTTTTGAAGACTTTTCACCAGTAATCCAAACATAAGGGTGTGAACTTTAAACCTTGAACTTTGTACTGGCAGCTAAATTCTAGTTTACTGCTCAAGTCATAGATAGCTGTAAAACAAATAAAGAGAAATAAGGTAGTGGCATTTCCTTGAAATCTCAAAATATTCTTGTCAATTAAAAATAAACCTCTTTTTTCAAGAAGATATTAATTATTAGTTACAGTTTTCAATGCCAAAAGATATAAGATTAATGGTTTTAAAAATGATTAAAATATAGATTAAATTAAATTTATTATGTTTTTCTGATGAATGGCTACAGTTTTCTTCTCTATAATTTGGAAATGTAAACTTATTTCCATGCTTGTGAAAGATGACACTGTTTTGTTCAAATTCTGAAGTGGGGCAAAATGAGTAATCAAAACATTCATACCTATTTCTTTGCTTGTGAAAGCTAATGCTATTTTGTTCAAATTCTGAAGTGGGGCAAAGTGAGTGACCCAAACATCCCTCATCCTGCAGGCATCTGTCCCAGTTTTGATAGATCTCTGCGGCTTCAGGTCAGCTCCCCACATAGATACACACCCTTCCTGGCAACATGGTCATGTCACAAAATTCATTTTTACTGTCATCAATGAAACATTTTAAACTGACAAAAAAGAACAACATTGACAAAGCAGTGAAGGTGGCAATAGATTAGAGTTTGTTGTTTTTTTTTAAAATCCAGCTCTCACTTGAAGGTGATATGTGTAAACAATTCACAATTTTAAAAATAATTACCAATTTTGTTCAATAGATGGAAGCATTCTGCAAGAATTTATTATTTTCTGGTGATATTAAAGATATATTTTAAAGTAATCACCTTGCTGATAGCCACATATCTGTTAGTATTCTTCAAAAATGCAACTCTCTGTACTATTTCCTTGTGAGGACTGAGAAGGAAAAGACAAGTAATATTGAAATAGATAAGATAATATTCTTAATACAGGTACATTTTTTATTTAATGTACATTTACTAATGATGAAACAATAATTAAGAATAATTTATTGTTCTTAAATGTTCATCATTTGAACGGAAGATAAAGATGAAATACATTTCTCATTAAAATGAATACTTAACTTATTTAAAAGGAGACACACCCACCTTCCACAAACCATAAATACATAAATCTACAAATAAATAGTTATGTTGTTTTTAACAATCATCCTCCACCTGGGTAAAACTTTTATGTCCTTCCATTGGGGCACCTGGGTCGACTTGACCCTGTCATCTCTTTCATAAAACTCTAGCAGCATGTGAGATGCCAGACTGTCCCAGTCCACAGTTCCCTCCCTTGCAACATCGATTTTGTCAAACAGCTCTGCATACTAACAGTTGCATGAAAACATATTATTTATAAATTTAATTCATCTTAAATACTAAGTTGATGTCAGGCTATATTATCAGGTATGTAAAAGTGGTTTATAATTTTGTCTGTAAGAATTGATATTGTTTTTTTTATTGAAAACATGTATTAAAAACTCAAATTACCTCTTCCCTTGTTCCTTTCTTCAGGAGGAGCGACAAGGCTTCACCAAACTGATCTTTGGAAAGACTCAGTTTATTTTCATAGCCATCCCCTTGAATCTGATAACATTTGTCATAACTAGTCATGAAAAGTCATCAAATAGGACAACTGAAAAACTTATAATTTATTGGTTTCTAAAAATTAATGTTTTTGGTTGTATCTTTTAAAAAATTTTCTTTAAAAAGAAACATCTAAATATTTCTAGTCCATAACTTTCCATTACTTTGAGAAAATTAATTTAAAAAGTAAATATTTAAGTTAACTCTGTGCAGTGCAGTGGTCATCTCACTGCAGTCCAGTGGTCATCTCAAGCCATAGAAAACCATAAATTAATCAACCTCTAAAAACAAAGTTTCCGTATAAATCCTTTAAATGCATTTTTAATTATTTCAATTTATAATTATAATATTCTAATTACCCAACCCCTCTTATACGGCCCATTTATTACACTAACTGTTTCAGAAAAACAATAGAAAATATTACACACCAAACGCACTTGTGAGATTTTTAAGAATCTCATTTAGCGGAGTTATCTAGAAATTTATTTCATGAAATGAGTGGAATCATAATTCCTTCATCTTCCCCTTGAAAAAAACCTAGGAAAACTGATTTTTGGTTATTTGGGGCTGAAAATTTGAAAGAATGTGTAGTCGTCAGCATCAAGTCTCTATCCCAAGTTTCAGTTCAATTGATTAATGGGAAATTTGTCAATTAGCCATTCGAAGGTTTTGCTACCCAGCCAGAAAGACACACACACACACAAAAGTGAAGTTTATATAAAAGTATTTGATTAATACCCATAATTAGATATTTAATTGTTTAGAAATGAATGATGATCATATAGGATACAATATGATTAAGGATTTTGGATTATAATTTTTGTTTGGCTTCAAATGGGAATTTTTTACTGACACTTTCTTTGGCATTGTAAAAAAAGCAGATTAGAAAACAAATTCCATAGGTTGCCTTTCCAACCCATAAAAACCTCCACCATTTTCTTTTTTTTTCTTTTAAACACTAAGATTTTTGCAGCTATGATGTTATTGCCAGCCAATTTTAAACAAACATAATTTAACATTTATCAAATCTTTAAATAACACAACTTTTTAAATTAATAATTAGTTACAAATCTACAGGGTCACAATATGTGACTTTTTGATGTGATAACTAGTTGTACAGGGTCACAAAAAGTTACTCCATTTTTTTTGTTTTCGAAAAATAGGGGGATGGGTGACATCTTTAAACTATTTTCTTTTCTAAGAGAGCTGTCTTAATTCTAGGTCAACCAAATGTTTATTGTTGATAACTGAACATCTCCACGAAATATTTCCGGAGGTTTGGATAATCAATAAAAAAGTTATATGTTACCTAAATTATTGAAAAACGTGAAAACTGAAATAACGAACAAAATTAAAAAAACAAAAAATATAAGGGAAAAGTAAAATATTATATTCAGACTGGATTTAAAATTTTTTATTAGTTTAGGTTGAACTTTTTTTATCCTTTCATCCACATCTTCATCCAATGTTTCTTATTCCTCTTTTTGACATTCATCTGAAGAATCACTTCGGAAGTCATCCATTGATCTAAGTCAATTTCGGGTTTTGTAAGATCATTTTGGGCTTAAATTTCTTTCTTTCTCCATTTAAGCACCTACCTCAATTGGAATGTCGAGCACATAACAAAATGGCCAACATAACGTTTTAAAAAATAAGTTCTTTTCTATAATAATAATTTTATTTCTAAACTAAATGTAAATAAAAAAGGGTAGCTTGAACCCCTTTCCTATCTGTCAAAAATGCCAATTTCTCTATAGCACAATACAACTGGGGTTATTACTTCCCTGGTTCCCCAGAGTTATAGATCTTAACTGAAGGTACAAAGAAATATAAAAAATGGTTTGCACAAGGCAAAAACAGTAGCTTTATAAGCAGTTGAGACCTGGCAAAATTTGATCTGGACACTATCTGTTACTGTGTACAATTTTATTACAATAGCTTTATTACTTTAAAAATGAAATATTAAATGTACCAATATGTTGGCGGGAGTAGCTTTTGGTCAAATTTTCTTTTAAAATCTGGAGGTTAATAATGTCAATGCGAATCAAAATTAATAAAAATGACTTTAATTTCATTAGGAGGCTATATGCTGCTATGGAAACTTTTATAATTACAGCTTTATTAAAAGTAAAGTATTTAATTGTATGAACAATATGTGGCCACAATAGGTTTTTCTCAAAATTTTTGGACTGCACAGAGTAAACCTAAATGAAAATATAATTTTTTTTTTTAAGAAATGATACATTTTCCTTCAAGCAACTGAAAAGATAATGTGAATCACAATTTTGAATAGTGAATAGACAGTTATCATACCATGAATGAACTCCTCAGTCTCTCCAAGTCTTTCATTGTAAGTCTGTTTTCTAGTTTTCCTTCCATTGGTATTGATTTCCTATAATATTATTAAAAATAACATGTAATTAAATCAAAGCAAAAACTAAAATTATTTGTATGACTAAAGTATGTTTATTTGTATGACTAAAGTAAGTGACACATTCATAAACTTAGTTTGAAGATAGATTCTTTAACCAGAATAAACCCAACTCACTTTCACAAGTACCTTACATCATGTAATAGTCACTTGAGCCTCAATAATAACATAAGCTTCTATTGAGATTACGTGTGCATATAACATAATGCTTTATTCGTTGTATATTATTGAAATTCCAGTTATATTTGTGCTAGCCCTGGATCTTGGGATCCCACCTAAAGCGAGATTAACCAACATTTGTAACTATAAAATGTCATTGTTTTTTTATATCACACTAATAATGAATCAGAAATGTTTAGCTTAAATACAAATGGTACCAATACATTGTTGCTATTTAGTGAGTTATCCGACCAGGTTTATCTTCACCTTTCCCAGTTGGTGGGGACATATTTTCTCTGTACACATGCCCTGGCAACCCAGCAACAACCAAAATTATCAATAATATTAAAATATGTTGAGACCATTTCAAGTGGATGGACAGCATGTCTGAGGCGTTAAGTCTAACTCATACAGAGGGGCCTAAGTAATCCATGGTAGAAGCTGGGTCACATACACAAGAGTCAGATAATTCCAAAAATAGGGGCATTGTGATTCTCTTCCAATTTGAAAAAAATTGACAGCACCAAAGACCTGGAAATCATTCACCACCATATCCTGGTGTTAAGTAGGACTAGAGTGGCAGATGTGAGATATATTGAGTCCAGTATTTTTATTTTTGTTATAGTGAGTCCAGTAATTTTATTTTTGTATGGCACTGTTCAACAGATTTTGCATTTTGAAGATGTGTTAGCCAAGTCCTTAAAGAAAGACTGATCTTAAGGTACAATTTAGAAATACTAACAATAAAGCTAGCTTTAGACTAATGGTTTTATAATTTTTTTTTTATTTTATAATGCTAAGCTATTTTAATACAGGCTGTAAAATTTCATCTTGTTTTGTTGGTTTATTTATTGTATGAATATGGAGTCATCCATAAATATAAAGCATATGGAGGGGATGGGGTGAAAGTGTCATCAATTTGTCATTATGTTTTATGATAGTATCTTAATACTATGACAAATCTTTAATTGTGTTTGGTTTTATTCGCATTGGTTACAATATACATATGATTATGAGAAATTTTAACATTTCTACAAATGATTGTATTTATGTGATATTGTTGTTTTTTTAAATACTGTAATAAAACATTAAAACTTAACAATAACATGATTGAAGTTTTGTGTCTACCTTTCTTTGACTTCTTCACTTTTCATTGGTCCTATTCCAGGATCTTGAGCTGCAGTAGATGTTGTGAATATAGCAGACATTTTTTAAATTTTATTTTCTTGTGCATTTCAATCTGAAACTACCAAAGTAATTCTTAGGATTAAAATAACGAAAATGTTATACTTGAAACATTTTTTGAAAGGGGAACTACAAAATTTAGCATTAATTATAATTATTTATGATACTATACCAATAATATTATAACTATTATAATTGGTGCAAATGATGCCGGATTTATAAGTATTAAGCAATTTAAAACACAAATTTAAAATCTTCTTTTACAATGAACTACAGCCAACAGAATATGAGATGCAAATAAATATATTTTTTAAGTTTTTAAGTATGATTTTGTTTTTATGGCTGTTCCCAAATCATGCCAAATGCATGCCTTAATTAGGTACCACAAAACTCACTTGCGCACATGGTTCATGCTAGTCAAAAATGAAGCAAAAACCTTTGTGACCAAATAGGGTCTGGCTGATCGGTGATTGTTGCATTTTCTAATATTTAATTATCTTGTCATCAGTGATGTGGAGCTCATATATATTTCAAAAAAAATTTGACACCATTTTTGCCATATGTTGAATTTTGTGACCAGCAACTTATTAACTGTTATTTAAATAGCCGTGCTATTACTTCATAATCATATGTTCACAAATGGGAATAACTTTTTTCATTAATAATAGTAATTTTTGAATAATGTTATGCATTTCATAATTTTTAAATTATGAATATGTGAGTTGAGACCAGTTATCTCCCTCGCAAAAAAAATAAATAGGCTGTCGGAAATGGCTCTCGTTATCAATTTAATTTAAAATATAAAAAGATCTTTATTAATTTTCATCTTTATAAATCTGTGGAACAGTTAATAAAGGGAAACAGTTTCCAATGCGCAAGCCAAACACATTTTTTAACTTCAGATTTTTAGCTTCTGCTTAGCCTTTACTATTACTATATTATTAATGTAACTTTTAATACACAACTTGAGTCTTGACACAACCGATACAATCAGAGAAATTATTTTTATTAGTATTAGTACCCAGATGTAGATTATAGATATAAATGATTATAGCTGTAGTCTTGAGTCTTACAGTTACAGTATGACCTGAGTCTGAGTATGGTTAATTAAGCGTAACAAAGACTTAGTTTTACTAAACTTACTTACTTTAACTTTCTACTTTATTGTCTTTTGTACTCTTTACTGAATCTGAATAAATACCGGATACCGCTTTTACTAAAAATTTAAACTTAAAGTAAGACTAAAAAAGGACAATTTTTATAGTCTTAGTTACATTTTAGATTTTTAGTAAAAGCGGTATTTATTTTATATTAATTAAATAGGCCCTTGAAAGTTTGATCAAAGTTTAATAGAAGTTTTTAAAACGTTAACATATTTTAATAAGTATACAATGGAATTGATAAAAAAATTCTTCTCTTACAAGAATCAATGTGATTGTTTTAGCGCCAACGAGATTTTGTAAATAAGTGTATCGCATCCGCCATATTGATGCTTTAAGTTGCCAGGTGAAAAGTGCGCATGCTCAATGGCATATTAATAATTGAATCTAAGACCGTCAACAGTACAAAACAAAATGAACATTATTTGGTAAGAATTCAATTAATAGTAAAATGTTTAGCCTACATTAAAATGTGCATTTAAATTATTTTAACTTTTGCTTCTTTATTAAATATAAAGGGGAAATTAAAACATATCTGTAACTTACATTAATTAAATTATTTATTAAAGGGCTATCCCGATCCCTATAACTATAACTATATTATATATTCATTATGTTCAATTTTAATTAGTTACTAAATTAGTGAATGTGCCAATGCCAATATCAATAGCATTCAATGCATAATTATTTTTAAATGTAACGGTGTGTGATTTATTAGCAATCATTTGACATAAATGACATCACTGATTTCGGTGGAGATGGGTCATGAATTAGTGACGTCTATTGTGTATCTAAATTGTGTGATGATTTGGGGG
The DNA here is from genome assembly GCA_964033795.1 of Lymnaea stagnalis. NCBI lineage: Eukaryota > Metazoa > Mollusca > Gastropoda > Lymnaeidae > Lymnaea > Lymnaea stagnalis. The sequence continues at coordinate 491,808 of CAXITT010000285.1, forward strand.
AGGCAAAAGGAGGGGGGCAGGGGGGGGGAGTCAGCCTAAATAGGGTGGCGTCATTCATGAATGGCCACTTGTACTGCCTTGCTTAAAGTAATAACGTAGTTAGTTAATCTTCTACCTCTACATTCCAACTACAATGTAGCCTACGTCAGTGATAAAATTTCCGCTCGATCGATCTGTTATTCCTTTTTATAGTCTATTATAACTTATAAGTAACCTAGGAGATCCCCTCCTTTCAAAAAAAGATTATGTATTTTTTAAGAAAAAGAATAGGGAAATGCTGCTTTAAGTTATAAATAAAAATGTTTCATTTTTTTTTTTTCAATCATAAACATTTTACTTATTAAATGTATTAGCCACGCGTTTATTTTCTAACTTCTACAGGTCTCTATGAATTAGAAGTTGTTGTTTTTGTTTTTTTTGGTGGGGGTGGGGATGGTTAATTTTGTAGGGTGTGTGATGCTTAAACTTAAAGTCAAACAAAGCCGCAACCTAAGTAAGCCAGTAGCCCTATTAATTTTAGTGATTCAGAATATAATATAGAAAATTCTTGGATTTCCTGACAAGTGTCCTTTACGGTGGTAAACCACTCAACCAATGGCTGGGCCTGGGTCACATATCCAGGAGTTTAAAACTCCTAAATACATAATATGTATTCTGTTGGCTATAAACAGACACAGGTCATGCAAAAAAATTAAATCTTGATTTTTTTAAGCCGCATTGGATCGAAATTTAATTCAGGTCAATCATCGGTCAAACAGTCAATTCCAATAGAGAGAGAATACAATTTTAAGATCTTAAAGTAACGTGATTCATTAAACTAGTTTGTGTTAGCCAAGCCAAATAAATAGTATATTGATGATTTTGTTACAGATTAACGAACTTAACTTCTAAAGTTAAATTGATATTGGTTTTGTTTTACAAAGTGGGTTACTTTTTGGGTCAAGACGTAATCGATTACTGTCTTGAAATTTACATTATGATGTAATTGTAATTTCCCCTTCATTTTAAAAAATATAATCACAAAATAGAAGGCCTCATTAACTTTTTATTCATGAACATAACTGCTTTTTATACGAATTATAAAACTCGACAAAAAGTGTCTGGTCGACTGACGAGAATGGCATAGTGGAATAATTGGAGGTACCGGGTAACAGGAAAATAATCGAATACCGGTACCGGTTTGAATTTCATTTCCAATTCCAAGAATTGAGTCAAGTTACTAAGTTACAGTTTGCACTTTAAGAATGTTGTATAGCTTATCGACTTGTGACTTATGACTTCTTAAAACTAATTAATACGCTACTTCTGAATGAGTATACAAAATAAACTACGTAACTGAATCAAGAGTAGCTCAGGTAATAAGGTTAAGTGTAACTTACACTTTAAGATAAATTATTATTATTAAACTTTTTAAACGTTGTGAAATTAAAATTAAGGAATTACGTCAAGTAGAAATAAGTGCGGCTAAGTTAGTGCTAAGCGTTTAAATTTAAGCGTATCATTTATATAAAATTTAAAATGTCTACAAATTTATGGAGATTGGGAATAAAAAAAAGGGGGGGGGGGATGGGAGAACATGCCAAAATAGTGTTAAGTTAAGTCATTTATAAACATTGTAAATTAATTCCCAAATGTTGTTATTGATCAATATCATAACCTCCAAACTAACTTGTGGGATGTTTGCTGAAACTGAAACCTAAACTAACTTTTAGTTACCGGTAACTTGCAATGCCAGATTAACTAAAGGCAAAAAGTTCACTTCATAGGATTTTTGCAACAGTGGCAACAGGGATCAAATTTTGTTGTAGTTGCCTCAGTTGCGTACTTGCTTCGATCCAGAATGTTATTGTAAGATGTAATTTATAGTCAATGATTGGCATCTCCATACAGTTCCATCTTAAGGCATGGGCCCTGTGGGCACTGGCCCGTGGTCCACGCTTTTAGGGGGGCCCACATTTCTAGGAGACTCACTCTTATAGAGGCATCATGTTTGACATATTGTTTATGAATATTGAAAGATTTTGACAATTTAATTGATAATTGGATTGAAAATTCCCTATTTCCCAGCTGGTAGGGAGCAGGAACTGTTTGCCCCCTCTCCCTCTGTTTAAGCATGGGGCGACTGCCCCCTTTGTCCCCCTTTTCACAGCCCAGGTGTTTTGTGTTGCTAGGGGGCCCCAGTGCATTGCTGTGCCCAGGGCCTCCTATGTTGTTAAGACGGCCCTGTCTCCATATATAATTTATTACAAGTTAAAGAATGGTAAACAACAGGATTTTTTTTTTTTTTTGGGGGGGGGGGGGGGGGGNATATGTGACCAAAATGTGACACAAAAATATTTATTTTGCTCCGTCAAGATATTATTTAAAAGGTTGACTTAAACTCAAAGTGATGGATATCTGGTATGGATTTAAAAAATTGGGGGGGGGGGGAGTTTCAAATCACAGGGTGTTTGAGCTTATTATCAATCTCTTTCTTTAAGGCCCACAAATTATTCTCTTTTCTTTCTTAACAAAGGAATGAGAGCTGATTTTTAAACCACTTCTGGAAACCTTTCTAGTATATCTTTTGGGGAGAAAAAGGTTTCAATATTAAGATGCAAAATTTGATACTTAGAGAAGTAATGCTCTCTACAATTCAATTTTTTTCTATATATTTTCAAGAATTTTTTTTTATTTCATTCCTATTTAGTTTATGTGTCTTATTCCTTTTGAATCTCTGCAGTTTTGACTTCAATTTATTTCTCTTTTTCAGTGGAAAATACTTTTAAACAATTTTTCATTGGTTTTTTTGAAAACAAAATTTAATTTAGTTATATTCTTGCTGATGTTTTTTTTTTAAGATGGAGCCTAGCAGCCTTTCAGAGCAGCTAATAGATGTTTCGTTGGAGGTAGAGCCTAGTAGCCTTTCAGAGGAGTTAAAAAACCTTAAGTCTGAGGTTGTGTCTATGAAAAGGGTTATGGTGGACAGCTTTGCATTTGAAAATCAATTTCTTAAGATAAAACAGCAATTAGCTGAAATAATTGATGAAATATCAACCATTAAATCAACTGTTGCTGTCAGGCAACCAACTGTTGCTGTCAGGCAACAGACACTTAAAAATGAGAATGATGCTCCAGCAAATACTTTAAATTTTTCATCTGCAACACAAGGTAATAGTAATACTTCTAAAAGTCATTCATTTTTAGCCTTGGAGGAACAGCTTAAGGGACAGTGGTTGACAATAGGGATTGTGAAAGAAAACTTTTCAAAACTACAGCAAGATGTGACTGTTCAGTCTTTGAAAAGTACTGAGCATTCTAAGATTTTGCAAAGTGTTATTGAGCAACAGAAATATATGGAGGAGCAAATAAATTTATTGCATGCTAAACTGGACCCAGACTCACAGACACAACATAAAATTAGAAAGCATTTCACACAAAATATTAGAAATTTTTTAAAAGCTTTGAAACATAAAAAAAAAAACAATAGGGCAAATAAAACCTTACGCAGAGTTAAGAAGTTGGAATGTAGAGTTGCTATTAGTTTAAGAAATGGTAGATCCTTCATTGAAGATATTGTGGAGAAAAGAATGCAGTGTTTGACTGAGAGTGTTGAGGATAACACTTATGACACTCAGCAGTGCTGGAAAATGCTTGAAGAGATTCAGGAAGCTGAGCACTATTTCATGGTATGTACTAATGATAATCAATATTGTCATGGTACAATCAAATGTTTAAAAATGTCTCTAAATGTGTGCATTTTAATCAACTTAATTCTCAAAACTTATTCAAACTTATAAATCATTTTGATGAAATATAATTTTTTAAAGTTAAAATAACTTTTAAAAAAGTGAAAGCTAAACAGTTATGCATTTCAGACCATGACTCTGGCCCTGACCCTGACACATAACAAGTGACTCCATTTAAAAGTGGAGTTATGAAGTAATGTTAAAACATTATGGTCCTGCATGTATTTAAGAAACATATTTTTAAAACTTAAATTTCAGGTGGATAGCATAAACCTAATTTTTGTCAATTTGGAATATCATCTTTAATTAATGTTTGAATTGATCCCTTGAATTGAAATCTAATTCTTTTTTAAGGATTCTTTATGTTAAAATTTACCAATACTCTGTTTAACAGATCAGTCATTGTTCATTTAAGACAGAGTAATATGTATATTTTATATAAATTAAGAAAATAGATGTGTGGTGTCAATCTCATCCAAGTTGTCGATGATTCACAGACCTGGTGTCATATCAAGGTTCTGCTTTCATATCAAGGTCCTGGTGTCATATCAAAGTCCTGGTGTCATATCAAAGTCCTGGTGTCATATCTAGGTCCTTGTGTCATATCAAGTTTCAGACTCTGCAATCTCTAAACCATAAAAAATAAATTATATTTGTCAATGCAGTGTGATAGTTTTTTTTATAAACATCTTTTCACAGCTTAATGGAGATAAGGTCAAACTAGAAGACAAAATGAGTCAATTGATTTTTGGACAAGAAACTTTATTGGCTCTAAGTGAGGAGCAGATGAACAGCATTGTCAAAATACAGGACGACATCAGTGGAAAGGTTATTGCCACTTTGCAACCACTATTCCATTCATGCACAATCAGCTTATATTTGCAAAATCAACTAAAATCATGCACAGCTTAATTGAAAAGAAATATTTATAAATAAAACATACAAATGATTTTGTAAAAAAAGAAATATTTTAATTTCTGTTGAGAGATCTACCATTTATTTAAACCGTTTGACTAAGAAAAATAATATGATCATAAAGAATGACTAACGACATTATATCTAGGAAATTAAAAGTTATTATATATCGTATAAACTTGTTACAGAGTATTTCTGAAATGTTTGGCTGGAATTTTTCACACAAGGATTTATTGTCTTCTCTGAAAGATGTGGGAGACAAGGTTAGCTCATTAACATTTCTAACAATCCTAGATGTCTGTTCTTCTGACTGTAGAGAGAACACAGACCTGTTTACTCTTACGATTTTGGCGTACAATGTACGATTTTGAGGTGTATACATTATATATACAGCACGTTTTTGCTCTATAAAGAGAATGTATTGAAAGATTATATGATGATATTGTACGATTTTAAGGGTTTGAGGGTAAACAGGTCTGAGAACATATTTTATATTCCATTGGAATGTTAGAAGACAAAATAAACTCATGATTTTCTTTGATTTCTGCTTAAGAAGGAATTCCCTTTTTATAGGTTTTGTCTTGCCTATTGCCAACATATGTTCCTCTGCCTTACTGTTGCTAAGATATGTTCCCATGCCTTACCTTCATTATGTTCCCCTGCCTTACCTTCATCCCTATAGATATATGTATATTTTCCTCCTGCTTTATTTATTAATTAATTTTTTTGTACTAATGTATAGTTTATAACTAGAACTCTGGGTTTCTGGCTCATTAATAATAATAATAATAATAATAATAAGTGGTCTTATATAGCGCGGTACCCCGGCCTAGGGCTGGGCTCACCGCGCTGTACATATATAGCAAAGAGGCATAATCATAATATTAAAATAAAATACATAAATGAAATAAAAACAACATATAAGCAAAACAACACCATAGGTATATTCATCCACCCACACCAGACATTTTTACAAGGAAACCCATGTACGTTTATCGGTTTATAGGAGGAGAATCAGTCAGAGTAGTATAGTTTAAATAGATGTGTTTTGAGTGCAGTTTTGAAGGCCTGTGTGGTTGTTATATTGCGGATGTGTAGTGGCAAAGAATTCCATTGTTTGGGGGCGCAGAAAGAGAAAGATCGTTCACCATATAATTTAGTGCGTGTCTTGGGAACGGACAGAATACGCGAGTCTGCGGAGGAGCGAAGTTGTCGAAGGGGTGAATAGACAGAAAGAAGTTCAGTTAGATAGGAAGGGCAGGAATCCGAGAAAAAGTTGTGACAGAGAAGAGACAGCTTGTAGTCAATGCGTGCCTGTATAGGGAGCCAATGTAGTGAGTGGAGTAGTGGAGTGACGTGATCATGTTTTTTTGCCTTAAGAACAAGCCTAGCAGCAGAGTTTTGAACTTTCTGCAGTTTTTCTATAAAATGTTTCGGTGAACCTGACAGAAGTGAGTTGCAATAGTCAAGACGAGAGAGAACAAGAGCACAGACTAGAGTTTTTGTTGCGCTAACTGTCAGGTAGTGGCGGATGGAGCTGATCTGACGGATGGCGGTGTATGCCGAACGACAAATGTGAGAGATATGTTTATCGAGAGACATGTTGTTAGAAAGAATATAACCAAGATTCCTAGCAGAGGGTGTAAACTGTATGTCGGAGTTACCTACTTGAAATGAGGTGGGAAGAGTTGAGGTAGAGGATGATTTGTGATTGTAAATGAGGAGTGCTTCTGTTTTGTCATCATTAAGCTTCAACTTGCTGAGTGTCATCCAAGACTTGACATCATCAATGCACCCCCGCAAAGTCTGGACAGCGGAATCGACAAGAGATGGATGGGTATGCATGTATAGCTGTGTATCATCTGCAAATGACTGGTTCTCAACAGCATGCCTCCCGAGCAAGAGGAGTAGTGGTCTGGTATACATTATGAATAGAACCGGACCCAAAACGGACCCCTGTGGCACTCCGTACACCAAATCAGCACTGCCGGAGAGACAGCCATCGACAGAGACCATTTGCGTTCTATCAGAGAGGTAGGACCTAAACCAAGCCAAAACCGAACCAGAAATTCCAAAGTAGTTTTCAAGGGTTTTGAAAAGGATTTCATGGTCAACAGTGTCAAAGGCCGCACTGAGGTCTAAGAGGATCAAAATGGAGACATTATTATTAATTAATGGGGCTCGACTCTGGATATGTGGATCATTATTAATGGATTGGGCTGGAGGTCAGTAGCACCATTTCAATGGATGAAGAGAAATAGCTGATATTCTTAGTGTTGTATTAGTATCTGTTTTTCCTAAAAAAATATATAAAATATGCACACTATCTATTAGATCCAGTGGATATCTCTAGTTCTCTTTTATCCTAATGTTATCAATGCCATAAAAGATTGTTATTGCCAAAATGTATTTGCTGAAACTAACAATTCACGTAATTGAAATCAAATTTTTGCAATGTTCATCCCAAAGTCCAATCTTTATCATTAGAATTAGAAGGATAAAAGGTTGGGGCAACACTAGAGGTTTATAGGAGTTGTTCTGAAACCATAACCTCAGGCTATGGGGTGTTTTCTTGGAAAAGCTGCTGGATCAAAATGATCTAAATCTAATGATAAAATAAGAAAAGCGAACATTTCATTTTTTTTTTCTTTATTTAAAATTTAAGAAATTATGAATAATTTAAAAGTAACATTTTAAAATCATCAGATAAATATTTTAACGTCGTTGGAGAAACATTTTAATTAAAAAGTTATTTTTCCATTTTATTTATTATTAAACAAATATGTCAGTTCACTTAGCTTAATGTCAGTTAGGTTAATGTCAGTTATCTTAATGTTGGTAGAAATATTTGTTTGTCCAGTAAGTTAAAGTGGTTTAAACAGGGTAGATTCCTGGGGATTAAAATTCAGTCTAACATATATTTAAAAAAAAAAAAAAAGGATTGTTGGCTCCTGATGTCTTTTCACGGTTTTCTACCTGTTTATAAATAAGGTCACGTCTTTTCTCTACCAATCGCAAACACTCTCTTCCAGTGTTTATAATATGGTCATGTTTTTTTTCTACCAATCTCAAACACTCTCTACATCTGTTTATAATAATGGTGACATCTTTTCTCTACTATCTCAAAAACTCGCTACCTCTGTTTATAATTATGGTCACATCTTTTCTCTACCAATCTCAAACACTCCCTACTCCTGTTTATAAATTTGGTCACATCTTTTCTCTACCAATCTCAAACACTCTCTACCCCTGTTTATAAATTTGGTCTCATCTTTTCTCTACCAATCTCAAACACTCTCTGCCCCTGTTTATAAATTTGGTCACATCTTTTCTCTACCATTCTCAAACACTCATGTCTGATATCCTCTTAAATCTTTTGTTAGCTTATTATCTGGTCCTATTTGGCCTATTAAATTGCATCTAATATAAAAAACATAAATAATGTGATGCATATCATAGAAAAAATAAAGCATTTGTTGACATAATTGAAGGTTTGTCTCCTCATCTTTATTTGAAGATGGCTGTCTCTATAACTGCCTCAAGGATTGAGTTTGATTATTTCATGTTTTTCAGTATGAGATGATGAAAGTATTATTCTTGAAACGCTTTGAAGGCCTGGATTCCTGCCTGGACAGATCAAAGAATTTTGGGAAAATTTTAAATATCATGACAAAGAATCAACAGGTGCTTGGGAAACAGGTTAATCTCTCATTTCAATATTATTTTTACATTCATTAGATGTTTTGTATCATTTCATCTTATAAAGCAGGTAAAATAAGTTTTTTATTCAACAAAAATTAACATGCTGAATAACATGTTTGATATTTTCTTGTACAAATTCTTTTTCTAAATTACCATTCATATGACATGTAAGTAAAGCATTAAATTTTCCTTAGTCCTTTCCCTTTCATTACCCCCTTCCATTTTTATCACATATTTTCAGATGCCTCTTTTCTGTTCCCACAAATACACAGAATTTCCCCAAAAACCCTTTTTTTCTACACCCACAAATGCCCCTTTTGATATCCACACCCCTAAAAATTATCTGCCCATCATACTAAGGATCTACTCCACAACCCTTATTTCATATGGGGAATGACTGTTGGTATTGATAAGGGGGGTGATTGTTGAAATAATTAAAACACATGATGAATATTTTGTTATCTATATCAGCAATTTTGATATTTTATCAAACGGGGAACTAAAAGAGCCTTTATTAATGAACAAAGGAAATGTTTTAGTTGACATATTGGCAAGTGAAAGATTCTTTTCTTTTCAACCAGTTATATCTGATATGAAATGAGGACAAGGTTTGAATGCTCCAAACATTTAGAAATTTAGGTTGGATTGTGCAATCTGATTTTTAAAAAATAAACAAATGCACTTCTTCTTCCTATATATATTAAGAGCCCACGATCAATGTATTGATCAATCTGGCTCCTATATATGTAGAGGGGATTGGCAGTGTTTCTGTGGCTGGTATTGAAGAGGATATTTGACTGGTTGCAAGGGCCACTCAACAAGGGTATCATGAACTGAGGGTTGAAAGGCCCGAAGGTATAGACACAAATGTGTCAAATGTATCTGTTTATATAAATCTTTAAATAAAAAAATTTTTTGAATTGTCAGGTTGACCTCCTGAAAAATGATGTCGATTGTATTAAAGGTAATATTAACAGTCTTAAAAATATATATATTTCTGACATTACTGGTAATATTAGCATTACCTACTTTCCCCAATATTTGGTAAACATTGACAACTGCTGAGTCAGCAAGGTTTTCAAAGAAATATTGATATCATTTTTTAATTTACTTACAATTCAACTATTTTAAAGACAATAGAGCACTTAGTGAATGTTTTAAAATAACTTCAAATTTACCGGTACCTTCCAAGTTTAAAAAAATTAAATGTCTTATTTTTTTTTAATTTCAGCCTCATTAAGAGCTCAGGCTGTGAACATGGTGAGTGCTGTTAGAAATACATAAAAATTTTGTCAAGTTACATGGTCTTTTAAACATAACCCGTTTTCTTTGTCAAGTTACATGTTCTTTTAAACGTAACCCGTTTTATTTTGTCCTCTTTGCAGTAAATCTAAAAAAAAATTATCTGTATGAATGGTTTACTGTATATATATCTAAATGGATAGGCTATCTATTTCATTTAGTGTGACATGATAGGCTATCTATTTCATTTAGTGTGACATGATAAGCTAACTATTGCATATTGTGCCATGACACTCAATGACATGCTATATGTTTCATTTAGTGGAAATGACTCAGTTGGTCTGTGGATGATTTAGCCACTGCCTGTGGGGTATGTTCACCAGAAGAAGGCATAAGTGAAATTACTGAAGTAAATCAGTTTGGTTGTGTAGTGGTTCTCAAATTGACGACAAGATTTTATCTGATGGAAATACATTTTTTAAATATATTGATGCACAAGGTCACATCATGTAAAAAATACATTAAATAAACTGAAATGTATTATATTAAATATTTATTACATCAAAATTACTTATTCCATATTGAATACATCATTTACAAGGAAAATAAATATGTCAATTTTTTTCATATGATTACTTAAATTATTGGTTTTAACCTTTATATGTGGATCATTATCTTTTCCATAGGTGGTTAAATTCAGAAAATTTCCCATAAGAGATGCCAAGGGAACACCTGTCACCCTAAATGCCCCATATGGCACAGATTCAATCATGAAGTCTGGTACAACAAGGGACATCAACACAAGGCATCAGTGCATAACTGCTATGACAATATATGAAAATAAATCTTTAGAGGTATTTTGTCTTCGTTTAATCAAAGACCACATAGCAAATGGACTGCCAAACACATGGCTACTTTCTCTTAAACATTTGGAAATGGCTTGTGGGTGACTGTTAGTAGGAATGTATCTTTCAAATTGTTATGAAGAGCTCTTTATTTTATGTTCTAAAATTACATATGGATCATACGGATATCCAGGCAGTGCAGAGTGTAAACATTGTGTTAATGGGTATCCTTGACGGTACCAGCATTTTTCACGCATGCCACCTAACTGTATACCAAGATAAGTTGATAAGTTGGAAGACAATCAGCCAAAATGTCTCTTATATAATAAATCTGGTTTATCTATGCAGTAATCAAATTGGTTTATTTTAATCTTTCTTTTGGTGATTTCATTCTATCAAGTCAGCTACTTTCTTGATATTCAGCAATACATTTTTACTCTATTGTTTTGTTAACAGGAACTTCGAGATCTTGACTACAGAGAAATGGATGCTGAGATCAAATCAGAATATCAATGTATTATCTCTTCACTAGCACCATTTACAAGCTTTGGAAATCAAGTCACTCAAGTTGCTGATCCTAGCTTGGCAACTTCACAAATCAAGCTCCCATCAACTCCATTGTTCCAGCTCGCGTCCAACACAAAGTCATGTTCTGGGGGCTTCAATACAATTACATCTACAACATCTAAAGCAACAGCTATAGACAGCCCATTTGGAGTCAGTAGTAGCTCATTTGTACCAGTCATCTCTAGTGCATCTCTACAAATCATTCCAAGTCCCAGCCCTATACCAAAAAAGGTTCTAAGGAGAACTGCAAGACATCGAGTAGAGACACCCACCTCAAACTCTGTTTCTGTAATATCAAGTTTATTTACAAATTCCACCATATCTGGTGCATCAGCCAATCAACTTGGCTCAACTACAACATCATCTGGTCTATTTGGTCCATCTATAACATCATCTGGTCTATTTGGTCCAACTTCATCATCATCTGGTCTATTTGGTCCAACTATAACATCATCTGGTCTATTAAGTTCAACCACATCATCAACTGGTCTATTAAGTTCAACTACATCATCATCTGGTCTATTAAGTTCAACTACATCATCATCTGGTCTATTTGGATCAACTTCATCATCATCTGGTCTATTAGGTTCAACTACATCATCATCTGGTCTATTAGGTTCAACTGCATCATCATCTGGGCTATTTGGATCAACTACAACATCATCTGGTCTGTTTGGTCAATCTATAAGTTATAATATAACATCATCTGGTTTAATTGGTCCATTTTCATCATCATCTGGTCTGTTTGGTCCAACTTCAACATCATCTGGTCTGTTTGGTCAATCTATAACATCATCTGCTTTATTTGGTCCAACATCATCATCATCTGGTCTATTAAGTTCAACTACATCATCATCTGGTCTATTTGGTCCAACTTCATCATCATCTGGTCTATTTGGTTCAACTACAACATCATCTGGTCTGTTTGGTCAATCTACAACATCATCTGGTCCATCTACAGCATCATCTGGTCTATTTGGTCCAATTTCATCATCATCTGGTCTATTTAGAAGCACGGAACTCATGTGTAAAAACTGTGGTAAAGACTGTCACTCAAGGATAAAACTGCACAGCCACTCGAGAAAATGCAACCCAACCAAACGGTGATGCACCATCGTCTCACGAGACGGAAGGATGCCGATACGGTCTATTTGGTTCAACTACATCATCTGGTCCATCTACAACATCATCTGGTCTGTTTGGTTCAACAACATCATCAACTGGTCTATTTGGTCCAAATTTATCAACTGGTCGATTTGGTTCTACATCATCATCTGATCAATCTACAACATCATCTGGTCTATTAGGTCAAACTTCATCATCATCTGGTATAATTGGTTCATCTATATCATCTAGTGTCTTCGGTCAATCTGCCTTGTCATTTAGCTCGTCTAATTCAACTGGTACCGGTATATCATCTGTTATCTGTGGTCAATCTGCCACGTCATTAGGTCAAGCTACTACAGCTACATCAACTTCAACAACATCCAGTAAATAGAATTTAGGCAGCTGGGATAATTTATGTTATTGTACCTGATATTCTAATACGTTAGTAATATATTCATCAGATATTTTTCGAATGCTGCTGTTTTGTGTATTGTTATTATTATTAGTGTTATCTGTACTGGTAAATTTTGTTATGTATTAGTGTTATCTGTACCGGTATCAATTTTGCTATGCATTAGTGTTATCCGTACTGGTTCCAATTGTGTTATGTATTAGTATTATCTGTACAGGAACTAATTTAATCAGTATTAGTATTACCCAGAGCCTTCGCATGACTTTGGAGACCCCCTGTCAATTCTCTGTTTTGTGCACCCTGCATCCAAAGTTAATGGTTGAAATATTTCCACATTACATTTTTGGGCCCATTAAATATCAAGGCCCACTGTAGCTGCAGGGATTGCAGGGTCCACACCACAGCTCTGGTGTTATCTGTTCAAATACACAAGTTTCTTTTGCTTTTTATAAAGAAAATGTATTTAGCAAATATTTGAATGTCTTTTATTTTGACACAAATCTTTTCCCTCTCTCTGTATGTCTTAAGCATATTTTAATAATATAAATAATTTAGAAAGTACTTATTAATAATTTTTAAAAAGCACCATTTAATCTTTGCTTCACTAGAAACTAGTTGATTTAAATTGTACAAGAGTCACTAAAACAGACAGCTCTGAAACAGACAGTATGAAAACAGATAGTACAAAAACAGCATTAAAACACCACTAACACAGACAGTACTAAATATCACAGAAAAATCTATAAAATTTTAACCAGTCAGCCAGTCTTTTTACAGCTGATAAATGCATTGTGTGGACCAACAGAATGAATAGCTCCAGATGATACATCCATTATGTGGACCAACAGGATGAACAGCTCCAGATGATACATCCCTTATGTGGACCAACAGGATGAACAGCTCCAGATGATACATCCCTTATGTGGACCAACAGGATGAATAGCTCCAGATGATACATCCATTATGTGGACCAACAGGATGAATAGCTCCAGATGATACATCCATTATGTGGACCAACAGGATGAACAGCTCCAGATGATACATCCATTATGTGGACCAACAGGATGAACAGCTCCAGATGATACAACCATTATGTGGACCAACAGGATGAACAGCTCCAGATGATACATCCATTATGTGGACCAACCGGATGAATAGCTACTACTACTGATGATACCGGTACATCTATACATCAGAGGTTCTCCACCTGTGGGTCGCGACCCTTTCACGGGGGCCGCCTATAACCATTGGAAAACACACATTTCCGATGCCGATGGTCTTAGAAACCGATTGATTTGGTTACGCTACAAAAACAGACATATCATCCCCCGTGATTCATTCACACCATAATCAAGCCAAAACCGACAGTGAAAACTACTGCACCCATCAGCTCGTCAACGGGTAATCGCGGATTATAAATAGTGCATACTTTGGAAGAATCAGGCAAGTCCAGTGAAAATGTAGTCCAATGGCAAATAAGGAAACCGTAAATAAATAAAGAATATAGGTCAAATGTCCGATGCTGAAATCACACCGGACAATAAATGCTACTCTTGTTATCTACGATAAACTTGAATTGAAAATTGAAAGCAAAAATAAATATCGGTTTAGGATTAAGTCAGTTTCGCCTTCAATCAATACTACAGTGCCTGTGTGAGTGTAAGCTCAGCATGCTTTCTTACCAAGTTAGATCTACGTCTCTGTTAAAAATTGCCTCCAACGAATGATGATTGCCTGATAATAGTGATATAATCAAAAAATAAAATGCAAAATAAAAAGTATACTCGTATGCATATATCTATGTTTTCATTGTTTTCAATCACAATGTTTCATTTGCTGTGAAGTTCTATCAGCCGAATATCTATGAAGCCGAACAAACTAAAACGCCATTTTGATAGCATAGCAAACATCCGAGCTTTGCCGGCAAGGCTACCAACTATTTTAGAAGTAACGCTGATGGAATCAAGAAAGCCAGCCTTGACACTGGTGGCTAGTACCACAAACAAAACGTAGCAGTGAGCAGCCGTTGGAGCTTCATATTTGGTGGCACTCAGAATCGCCAGAGCTGTGGAACCTCAAACAATTGCTGAGGATTTACTGTTGCCAGCGGCCAAAGACATTGTTCGCGTTATGATCGGAGACGAATTTGTTACAAAATTGAGTGCAACTTCCTTATCTAACGACACTGTCCGCAGAAGAATAGATGACATATCAGTTGACTTATCTTTATCAGGTAATCCAGGAAATTAAATCTGCTCCACTCCCAATATAATTTAGCATCCAGCTTGATGAATCTACAGACGTTGCAAACTGTTCACAGTTACTAGTTTACGTGAGGTATATTAATGATGGCCACTTGAAAGATGCGTTTCTTTTTTGCAAAACTTCTTGAAACGACAACTACTGCACGTGATGTATTTGACACAGTTGTTTTATTTCTGAAAGATCATAAGATCTCTTGGAAAAGGTTTGTGTTGTTTGCAAAGATGGTTCTCTAGCTTTGCTAGGATGTTTACCATTACATCTCTTGGGAAAAGGTTTGTGGTGTTTGCACAGATGGTGCTGCAGCTATGCTAGGATGTCGATCTGGATTTTACGTTTGGTACTGAATGAGTCACCAAAAGTCATCGGAACACACTGATTGATTCATTGGCAAATATTAGCAACGAAGACGCTGCCACAAGAGTTACAAGCAGTAATGAAAAGCGTCAAAAGTTCTGCCCATTGTGTAAAGGCGAACACTTTAAACAGTCACCTATTTTCGCAACTGTGCAACGAGTTGATGCGCCGAAGAGTACTCTGCTCTTCCACACTAAAGTGAGATGGTTGTCCAAAGGAAACGTTTGAAACGTGTTTTTGAGCTTCGTGATGAACTCACAACGTTTTTTCAATCAGAAAGCAAGACCGCAGTTCGAAGCACTTTTTAGTGAGAAAATTGAACTGCAGAAAAAAAAAGCTTACGTTGTTAACTTCTTTGCAATCTTGAATGAGTTAATTTATCATTGCAAGGACCAAATGCAACAGGTGTCGATTTTTTTTAAAGATGCGATAATTCCAAATGAAAATTCAGATTTGGCAAAAAAGAAAAAAATTGGATGAAAATACAATTTACAAGTTGCCAATCTTATCTGTCTTTTTTTTTTTTTTTTTTTTTTTAACATCACAGTGAACCAGACAAAGGGATTACGATGATAAATCCTGTGAAGAAAAAATTGCCCATCCTTGCAGACGAAATTTCATCGTATTTTCCAAATCTACCTAACACCTCATTTGCACTTGCCAGAATTCCATTCACATTCAACGAGTAAGATCTTCCTGAGTCAACACAAGAGGAGTACTCTGAACTTATTAACAGCGATGCAGCGAGAACTGATTTCTCTACAATGTCAGTTACAAAATTCAGAAAGAAGCGTTTGCAGTCATATCCTCGCTGTTCTGTCTGAGACTGTGTTGTGCCCTCGTCAACCATTTCCAACGACATATCTTTGTGAAACAGGGTTTCTCAGCTTGATGATAATCAAGTCTAAATGTAGACTTATTGTGGAAGATCATCTTCGTTGTGCTCTTGCAAAGACTGCCTGCCCCGAGCATTTCTGATCTGGTAAGAAAGACGTAATCTCAACCTTTGCACTGACGTTGACTTTTTACGTATACTGTCGCAAAATGTATCAATATAGTTTACCATTGTTATATTAAGACTGTAATGCTACACCTTGCTTCAAGACAAAATCTCATTTATTTGTAATTAGACATAAATATTTCACAATATATAATTACCTATTTTTGTGTGTGTTATTAATCACAATCCTTTAATCATGTTCAATTTGTAACAATGGAAAAACTTCCTGAACATCATATATTACATTAACATTCATAATAGAAGCAAAATTACAGTCATTAAGTAGCAACGAAAATAATTTTAAGATTTGGGGTCGCCACAACATGAGGAATTACGGGGTATAAAGGGGTTGCGGCATTAGAAAGGTTGAGACCACTGCATTACATGTAACAACAGAATTAATAACCCAAGTTGATATTAATATAAATATGCATTATGT
The DNA here is from genome assembly GCA_964033795.1 of Lymnaea stagnalis. Taxonomy (NCBI): domain Eukaryota; kingdom Metazoa; phylum Mollusca; class Gastropoda; family Lymnaeidae; genus Lymnaea; species Lymnaea stagnalis. The sequence continues at coordinate 508,384 of CAXITT010000285.1, forward strand.
AGACCAACCGGAGTGAATAATTCCGGGTTGCATAGTTGAAACATGACTTTCAGTTAGCTTACAATTTGATTTCATCTAGAATTTAAAATGTTAAATTAGGTTAGTTTTTGTTGTTGTTGTTGTTGGTTTTTTTTTTTTTGGAAGTTTAAGAACTACTTTCTTTTCAAAGACATTGCATGCATAACATCAAGAATCTTGATCCCTTTGGTCCATATCACTTGATCGAAACTGTGATCAAAATGTAGACACCATTCTTGAGTTACTCTTAAAATTGAATCCGGATTTGAAATAACCTTTATTTTCTTTGTGGCATAAAAGAGTTTTATTTTATTTTAAAATTTGGATTGGGAAATATAAGCAATGGGTAAAAACTTCGCAATTTTATTTTCACAAACTTTTTAAACAATATTGAAGTTCTAATTTCTTTAGTTTTTTTTTTTGTCCAACGCTAGGTATTGATAAAATTTAATAGGAGCATTCAACTTCTGATATCTATAGGCCTATGTTCTATGGTCTTCGGGAAGCTCGCAACGCTATCGGACTCATCCAGTGCTCCTACTTATAACTACTTTCAGTTTCAGTCCAGCAAGACAAAGTTCCTTGTTATAATGTAGTCTCGTTCTATTATGGCCACTATGTCTGGGGTATATAAACCTATAGGTCTATTCTATTTCTATAGGTAAGTAAAGCCTGAGACGTTTTATTTGTGTAATTAAACTCTTTCAGTACGTTCATCCACCGTGCTAAAAAGCACGCACCAACGGACAGTAGGCCTACGTTCATCCACCGTGTTAAAAAGCACTGACCAACGCACTGTGCGTTCATCCACCGTGCTAAAAAGCACTGACCAACGCACTTTGCGTTCATCCACCGTGCTAAAAAGCACTGACCAACGCACTTTGCGTTCATCCACCGTGCTAAAAAGCACTGACCAACGCACCGTGCGTTCATCCACCGTGCTAAAAAGCACTGACCAACGCACTTTGCGTTCATCCACCGTGCTAAAAAGCACTGACCAACGCACTTTGCGTTCATCCACCGTGCTAAAAAGCACGGACCAACGCACTTTGCGTTCATCCACCGTGCTAAAAAGCACTGACCAACGCACTTTGCGTTCATCCACCGTGCTAAAAAGCACTGACCAACGCACTTTGCGTTCATCCACCGTGCTAAAAAGCACTGACCAACGCACCGTGCGTTCATCCACCGTGCTAAAAAGCACGGACCAACGCACTGTGCGTTCATCCACCGTGCTAAAAAGCACTGACCAACGCACTTTGCGTTCATCCACCGTGCTAAAAAGCACGGACCAACGCACTTTGCGTTCATCCACCATGCTAAAAAGCACGGACCAACGCACTTTGCGTTCATCCACCGTGCTAAAACTATTTGAGAAGTATGCGTGATTTTGTAAAAGAATTCATTATCAAGCTACCATCCGAACACGACTGTGGTGCTCCTGGTGTTGGTGCTCGCGACGACTGTCCTCTACCCACCATTCTCTTGGCACTGCCCGAGGGATTCACAGCGAAGTGCGGCGTATATTCGGGAAACCACTGGGATGGTCAAACAGTCAACGGTGAAAACCCGCGAAATGTTTTTAAAAATTAATTTTTTGGACCAAATTAAATAATTACCTGTAAATTATTTGATTTGGTTGTTGTGATAGCAGTGATAGTGTTTTATTATTTTTATTTTAAAAGGGGAGGGGGCGTGTCAAAAGCTCATTGTACCAACGTATTGGGGATTTAAAAAATGTGTTGTTTTTTTTTGTGTGTGTCCTGGTGCGTACCTACTTAGATCTTTGTGTATGTATGACCCCAAAAGTTATTTTATTGTTGCTGAGGGTGTATGGTTTTTTTTAATCACCCTCACCAAGACGTTATTTCTTGTTTGAAAGTCCCATACGGTAACTTTAATAAAAAGTGGATGGATTTGATGTGAGTTTTAAAACTTATTTCAATGTCATCTATGTGTGAGAGATAAGGATTAGGGTTGATGACAATTTGTGTTTCCTTTTTTGGCGGGATATAAAATATACATTTGTTTCAAATGGACTTATGGATTGAAACAAGTACCGGTACATTTTTGTATAAATCATTTAATTTTAATGTTGATCAAATTCAAAGTGATGTAGAACTGTGAGCAATACTATTATAAGAAAACATCTTGAACTTAATGAAATTCTTCTGTTCACTCTTTTTAGTTATTATTTTCTTCTGTAATTGCAATTCAGCATAAGATTTAGCAGGAGTTGTCTAAATCATATGGTTGCTGTTATTACACCGGTACCCCTTTAGACATGTTGCCATCGGCTGGTATTAGTGGTATATACCGATGCCACTTTAGAATAGTTGCCATTGGTTGCACAATACCGGTACCCCTTTAGAATAGTTGCCTTTGGCTGTTCTATATCGGTACCCCTTTAGAATAGTTGCCACTGGTTTTTTATATACTGGTACCACTTTAGAGTAGTTGCCACTGGTTCTTTATATACCAGTACTCCTTTAGAATAGTTGCCTTTGGCTGTTATATACCGGTATCACTTTAGAATAGTTGACATTGCCTGTTTGTTATATATCGGTACGCGGAGTACGGCACCGGGTACCCTTTTAGTTTTTAGAATTGTTGCCATTGGCTTTTATAACTTATGTACCAGTACCCCTTTAGAACAGTTGACTTTGGTTGTTATATACCAGTACCACTTTAAAATTAAAATGTTTGACATTGGCTGACTAGTCCATGTCACTTAAATTTCCCCTGGTCTTAATTTAAAAAGAGTGTTTCTCTTGTTCCCTACGTGTTATGTTGTGTCTTACTGAATCTGAACTTTCACTTTCAGCAAATGCAGCAGAACATGTGTCGAATTTCTTGGTTTCTCTCCTGTATGTTTTAATTTGTGCGAAGTCAATTCAGAACTCCTAGCATATGCAACAGAACATATGTCCCATTTGAAGGGTTTTTCTCCTGTATGCTATCTTTTGTGTAAAGTCAATTCAGAATGACTAGCATAGGCAGCAGAAGATGTTACATTTGCAGGGTTTCTCTTCTTCGCTTATTTTGTTGTTTAAAGGCAATTCAGAACTACTACCGGGTATCATGTGCGCCCGCAAGGGGGGGGGGAGGAGGCAAGGGGGCACCTGCCCCCCTCCCCCCCCGGATTGATAGGATAAAAAAAATTTATACAAAAATAGACACAAAATTTCTTAAAGTAAAGAGAAAATAAAGAGAAAGTAACTAAGCTGATGTCCTGTCCGTTCGTTCACCATACAAATACGCTAGAGTAAATTAAAACTACATTAAAATATTACTAACAATTTTTTGCACCCCCCCCCCCCAGAAAGTTTTCTGCGGGCGCCCATGCCGGGTATCATAGGTGTAACAGGTCAAATATTACTACCGGTATATAATAATAAAAAATTATTTTGTAATTTGGTATTAACATAAAAGTTTTGGATATTGAAATGTCATGCGCAGAAGGACATGAAGTAAACAAGGAGAGACACAGGCTGCACAAAAATTACCCGAAGGAAACAACCAAGGTAACATTACAAACAGCATTGAAATCGAATGCAAGAAGGCAACTGTTAACATTGATTGTCCCTGGTTGACAGTAACAGTAAAAGCTACATTATTGGATAACCCAATTTGTCCTTTAATTTTAATCAATGGAATGTATCCGGCGATACAAAGTAACTTTGACTGAACTTCAGACATTATTCCTAGAATGGAAAGAGCCAAAATGACTTAACATTGAAACTATCAACGCTGTCACAACAAGAAAAGAAAGAACAAAATTATAAAATTATAACAGAAGAAATTTTAGAAGAATCGAATCCACTTGCTGCACTGGAAGAATTAGAGTCTAAAAAATTGTACAAAAAGATGATGCACAAATTCCAAAGATCAAAGAAAAGATGAAACTAAAGCTTCTCCATGTAGGGGGCAACCATGTATTATAAAGAATCAATTGCTTATCAGGAAAATTCATCAAAGGACAGATTAGTGCTAGTCAAATCGTGATTACAAACAGTGTGTGAAACCTGATAATTCGAACAGCACTTGACGCCCCTTTAGCAGGTCACATGGGAATTAAAAAAGACCATGAACAGAATTTTGACAAACTTTTCTTGGTCTGGCACTCAAAAAGATCTAAAACATTACATTGGCAAATATGTAAAGCATGTTTAACTAAGAACCCAATCAGCAGTAAACACAAAGCTCCAATCCAACCAACAGAAATAATAGTAATAGGCAAAAACTTTGAAAAAGTGCCAATCGGCATCACTGGCCCCACCAGCACCACTTCGAGTAAAGATTTATCCTAACTTTAATAGACATGGCATCAAGATGGCCAGAAGCTGTACCTTTAAAGAACATTAATTCAGTGACATCTGCTTGGCATTACTTGAAATATTTACTTAATATGGCGTTCAGGGAAGAATGCTATCCGAAAATTTGTATCAAATAGAACTAATGCTGTGACCAAACTCTTAGGGATATCGCAAATACATTCCGCAATTTACAAGCAAATGGAATGTGTGAGAGATGAAACAAAACATTAAAAAATTTGCTGGCAAAGACTACTGAAAAACATCCCAAGGACTGACATCTATACCCTTACCATGTTGCTTTTTGCTTATAGAGAAAGTATTCAAGAAACCACGGGGTATTCACCTTTTGAACTCAAGTTTGGTGCTAATCCAAAAGGCCCACTATCTTTAAGGAGACTATTTTATGAAAGGAAATAACAGCTCCAGACTCTTTTGACATTATTACCAACTTGAGAGAAAAAATAGTTTATGAATTACAAAAGGCTACGTAGAGAAAATACAGATAGTTGAGATAGAGCAGCTAAAAGACAAAGAAACATTAAAAACACACATAGATACCGGCACTTGAAAACTTTAAAGGAGAAAGACAGTGTTTCTGTTTGGCTACCAAATAGAAGAGGGGAGTAGATCTGAAAGGGACCATACATAGTGCATAAGAAACTAAACAAAGTTGACTATGTGATAGACATGAATGGAGAACTTACTAGACCTTTTTGAGGAAAAATGACAACTGTCCTGAAAACTTGATAGATGTAGCAGATAGTATCACCACAATTCCTGAAAGTTTAGATACCGGTAATGAAATTGTTGCCAGTGTAATGCACTTACAACAAGAAGACAGTGTGAAAACAACGACGAGCAAATACAGGAAACAACTTGCTGAATTGACCTCACAATTCAAAGATGTGATAGCTTTTGATTTAGGTCATACATCAAAATTAGAACACAATAATAGAACTGAATACGACTGAAACCAAATAATAGTATAGCAGAAACAATATGCAGTACCTTATGCATACAAAGAAGCAGTAAAAAAAAAAAAAGAACTAGAACATCTTATAGAAACAAACAAAATTCAGAGGTCACAATCCTCCAATGCTTTACCCATGGTGATTATTAAAAAGAAGTCAGGAAAGATAAGAATATGTTGCAACTATAGGGAACTGAACAAAATCACAAAAGTAGATGAGGGGTACCAGGGAAATTTTAGAAGAAATGGGACATTCAAAACTATTTACACACTTAGATTTAATTAAACAGAGGTTTCTGGCAGTAGTGGCAGATATGGATGAAAAAAGAGATGCTAGACTATTAACAAACCTTCACAACACAGCAAGGTCTATTTGAGTGTACTGTAATGCCTTTTGGATTAGTCAGCTCTACAGCCACATTCTAAAGATTTATGAGAATCATGTTGTTTTTATTCTGTTAACAGAGGCATCTTTATCGAATAATAAAGAGGCATAGGAGAATGTATAACGCAAGAAGTGAATAATAGACTAAAACCAATACTATCTTTGAGCAGAGCCTTAAACAAATCATAAATAAATTATATACCCTTGAGAAGAATATTTGGCAATAGTCTGGTCACTAGAAAAACTATTTGATTTGATTTGATATTTATATCGCGCCGCTATCCATGCCATTTTAGCATGCTCACTGCGCTCTGGTCCTCCGAAATCTATTTAAAGAAAAAAGTTCTTAATTGATTCTTAAATGATTTTTTATCATTTACAATTCCCCTCAAAGATTGAGGCAAACTGTTCCATTATTTGGTGCTATCGCTTCAAAAGAGCGCACTCCATACGACTTTTTTCTGTGTTTCTAGACACTAGGAGCTATTAGGGAGAACATTCACGTTACCAACAGACTATAAACCATTGATAGCTTTAAGCAAAAAGAAAATAGCAAACAGTAAACTCAACAGATGGTCACTAATTTTGGCTGTCTATCAATATGATATTAAATCAATTATAGGAAAAGATAACAATAATAACATAATGTATAGCAGATTTTTTTCATCCAGACAAATAGAATTCAGTGAAGAGGACAAACACACACCATTAGACCACATAACCCAGAGAATGAACACTTTTATTCAAAAGTGTTATGATTATTTATAACATTGGAATAATCAATTAAAAAAAAGCACAATTTCAGTGTCATGATTATAACATTGGAATAATCAATTAAATAAAGACACAATTTCAGAACAAATGAATATTTTACAAATGATTATGCTATTGAGACACAATATATTGTTTTTGAATTAATGAAGAAATCTATTTTTGAATTAAGTGAAACCATGCACATAGATATATAGAAACATATATTGATTGCTTTTCAAGATTGATTTTCAAGATGTTGACAAAATAATAATTCTTGTTTGTGATGATGAAATTGTTTAATAATAGTTCAACTTTCTTGATAAACTTCATGACACAATGGATAGTATAAGTTTGACTCCACATTGACTAAGATGAGAAGCAAGATACGGAATAAGCCATGCATCATTGCCTATAAATAAGAAAACATGCATCCACACAACACAGATGTACATTATTGAAACATGAGTATTGGTGAGCAGAGGTGTATTCCTGCCACACTCTAATAAGATACATTGATAAGACACACAGGATTGTGCATTATTGACAAATGAATATTAGTGAGCAGAGGTGTATTCCTGCCACACTCTAATAAGATATATCAATATGTTTTCCTGCATTTGATTTATTAGGGCAAGGTTCACCCATGCTGCCAAAGAAGAAATCTTTCCCTATGAGACTGATATCATCCAGAATATACCTCTGGTGTTGTTTTGCTTATATGTTGTTTTTATTTCATTTATGTATTTTATTTTAATATTATGATTATGCGTCTTTGCTATATTTATGTACAGCGCGGTGAGCCCAGCCCTAGGCTGGGGTACCGCACTATATAAGTATAAGACCACTTATTATTATTATTGATATAATAAGATTTATGAGTACATTTGATATACCAGTACTAAGACTGAGTTGAACATGACACTTAGTATAAAACTTGTAATTATATACATAATATAGTATCCATTCTTTTCTTAATGTATTTTTTTCATACTTTTGATGATTGGAATGACAGTATTGAAAAAAAAATTAGGATTCACCCAGTTGAACAACCATTTGATTATTCATTGTTATTATTTTGTACTAAAAAATTTTGTTTCACAAATTGTTTCAATAAGGGCGGGGAGTGTGTAACAGCTCAAATGTTACTACAATAAATTATTTCCTAATTTGATATTGGAAGGTCATGTGCAAAAGAACAGGAAGTAAAAAAGGAGAGAGAGTAAAAGGATCCATGGAAAGAAGTGGATTTATGAATGCGTTGTCCAGTAACTATATCTCTTAGCATCGAATTAGCCATTGTACATTTAAGTATAAGTGTATTATCAAATCAGTGAGTTGTATAATATCATGACTATTATTTAACTCCAACCTGGGTGTTTATTTAGTATTGTAAAGTAAAATATTCTGCGAACAAAATATAGTGATGACAATCAGCGAAACTGCCTCAAGCTTTAAAAAGAGCTTATTATCTTAAAATAGAAGGCACAAAGCCACGACTCCAACACTGGATGGATATCTACATACATGAATGATAATTAATGAAAGAAGTGGTGTGGTCAGCATATAAACATAAGATGTTACTTACAAGTACAGAACATTTGAAGGGTTTATCCCTTATATGCTTTCTTTCGCATAAAGTCAATACAGAATGATTAGGAATAGGAAACAGAACATGTCACATTTGTAGTTTCTGACCAGTATGCTTTCTCTTTTGTAAAGTCAATGCAGCACTAACCGGTAGTAGCAAATGCAACAAAGCATATATCACATTTGTAGGGTTTCTCTCCAGTTTAATTCCTTTTTTGTAAAGTGAATGCAGAATACCAGCATAGGCAAAAGATAATGTCACATTTGAAGGGTTTCTCTCCAGTATGCTTTCTATTTTGTAAAGTCAACGCAGAACTACTGGTACCAGCATAAGCAACAGAACATATGTCATATTTGAAGGCTTTCTCTCCCAAATGCCTTCTTTTGTGTACTGTTAAAACAAAACTTAAAAGTAAATATCACAAAAAAATTGTGACATAAAAATATAAAGGGTTTCTGTCGTGTATGTTTCCCTTAATGTGTTTAGTTAAATAAGAACTACTAGCAAATGCAGCAGAACAAAAGTCACAATTGAATAGTTTTTCTCCTGCATGTCTGATTTTGTGTACAATTAAAGTGTAACTTCTTGCAAATAAAACAGAAAAATGTCACACTTGAAGGGTTTCTCTCCTGTATGTTTTCCTTAATGTGTTTAGTTAAATCAGAACTACTAGCAATGCAGCAGAACACATTTAACATCTGTATGGTTTTTCTCCTGAATGTCGTCTATTGTGTACAACTAATTCAGAACTACTAGCAAATGCAGCAGAACAAATGTTACACGTGAATGGTTTCTCTCCTGAATGCCTTCTAATGTGTATATTTAATACAGAACTACTAGCAAATGCAGCAAAACAAATGTTACACTTGAATGGTTTCTCTCCTGTATGCCTTCTATTGTGTTTAGTTAAATCAGAGCCACTAAAAAATGCAGCAGAGCATAAGGTACATTTAAATGGTTTCTCTCCTGTATGTCTTCTGTGGTGTACGACTAATTCAGAACTACTAGTAAATACAGCAGAACAAATGTTACACTTAAATGGTTTCTCTCCAGTGTGTTTTCTTCTAATGTGTTTAGTTAAATCAGAACTACTAGAAAATGAAGCAGAACATAAGTTACATTTAAATGGCTTCTCTCCTGTATGTCTTCTGTTGTGTACAATTAATTCAGAACTTCTAGCATATGCAGCAGAACAAATGTCACATATGAATGGTTTCTCTCCTGTATGTTTTCTATTGTGTACAACTAATTTAGAACTACAAACAAATGCAGCAGAACAAATGTCACATTTGAATGGTTTCTCTCCTGTATGTCTTCTATTGTGTACAATTAATTTAGAACTACTAGCAAATGCAGCAGAACAAATGTCACATTTGAATGGTTTCACTTCCATGTGTCTTCTAGTGTGTACAATTAATTTAGAACTACTAGCAAATGCAGCAGAACATAAGTCACACTTGAATGGTTTCACTCCTGTATGTCTACTGGGTAAAATTAATTTAGAACTACTAGCAAATGCAGCAGAACAAGTGTCACATATGAATGGTTTCTCTCCTGTAGGTCTTCTGTTATCTAGTTTTAAGGCTCCACGTTCAGCAAAAGCTGAGTAACAATTGCAACATCTGTAGGACATAACTTCAGAAGATTCTGTGATTGCTGCAATTGATGATTGGTCATCAAAAACAGCATTGCAAGAGGCATATTTTAAAATGACATTTCCAGTAAACAAAGTTGATGAAAAATTTACATGTCCAACCTCAAGATGATTTAGGCCTTGCTCCAATGGCTCACAGAAAGTTAATGAAGATTTATCTGTGTAAGAAGACCTCAATTGATCTTCTGCTAAATTATTTAAGACATTACTAGAAACAGAGTCAGTAAAAGAATTTGAAGTTGATTCAAACTCTTGATGAGTGTAAAATCCAGCCTCTTGTTTAATTTTATGTTGGTCTAAATGCTCGCCATCAACATCTTGCCTGTGTTTCTCGTTACATATTTCTGTCTGTAGTAGTTTATGAAAGTCACATTCTGGCTCTGTCTTTGGAACCACATCTGGATCTTCTTTAATAAAGCTTGGAATAAATTTAAAATCACCAACATTTTCCATGACCTTGAAGATATAATAAAAGTATTTTCAAACTTCAAAATCTCCTCCCTATGCACTCCCTCTTGCAGTATAATCTCCTCCCTATGCAGATATCTCTATCTTGCAGTATAATCTCCTCCCTACGCAGATACCACTGTCTTGCAGTATAATCTTCCCCCATATGCAGATACCTCTGTCTTGCAGTATAGTTAAACAGTAATCCTTTAACTTTAAAAATTCAAGACATTCTGAAAAAATATATATAAAAAAAAATTAATAATTATCTTAATAAAAAAAAAATTATCTTTATCACACAAATTTTCTGCTTATGGCCACAAAAAAATCATAAAATGCCTAGCCTATATATTCACTAATTACATCATTTTTTTAAAGATGTAATTCTAATACATTTTAATACCGGTAGATATAAAACATAATTTATTATACATTTTTAAAAATTTTTCAAATCCCTTTGCCTGTATAGAGTAAGAGACTTTTGAAAAATAAGGAAATTCAAATTGTTAAGACTTTCAAACTGCAAGTCTTAAAAAGACTTTACATAAAATTTGAAATAGAGACTTAACAGTAAACAACATAAATAAGCCCAATGAATAATATTGAGACAGACTGATGTGAACATTATGCCACTACACAATTTTTAAGTATGGTACCCGTATATATATAATTAATTGATGTCTTTTTAAAAAATAAATTTCCATGGATACAATTTTAAATTAGTCTTACTTTAAGTGTAACACTCTTAGCCTTGTGCCATAAATTTTATTGTAACAGATGCACCAGTTTGATAGTTATGTAACATTATAACCAGCACCCCGGGTAGATGGGACCCGTTAACCTTGAATGGCAACTCATCTAAGAGAAGGAAACTCTGAAATCAAACCCAGAGATAGAGTCCCGATAGGAGGAGAACATTGATACAATGAAACATTCCGACAACTCCTGCGACGTCACTGGTGCCAAGCTGTATCATCCAATGATGTTCCCTTGGGTTACCCAGCGGCGTGGAGAGAGAAGATTTGCTGTTGGGAACCAGCTTATAATCCTTGAAGTATAATCCCAGGCCATGTGGATTTCGTCCTCCGAAGCCCACTCTATCGACATATTGTGACGGATGGATGCCAGCATTATGATCAGTATGCAGTATAATGCAATATTCGCATTTAGAAATGGTAGAAATTCAAATAGAGATCCCACCATTCCAGTTGCAAGATAATATTTTTGTTCCATTTTTAAATTTGTCTGAAAATGTAAGCTAGAGTAAACTCCATTCATACTAGCTACTAGCATTGTATAGCATGATGCATGGTTGCCTAAACATTTTTTACTTTAAACGACACAATTTCTTATTAAAATTGGTTTTAAAAACTTGTTGAAAATATCAATAAATAAATTATATAAGAAAAGGTGAAAATAAATATTAAATATCACTATACTATGATTTTTGTTCTAGTGCATGTACTATATAATTAGCTTTTATGATCAGTAGAAGGGATTTACCTTATGCTAACACTCATTTTATCAACTGGTGCAATACTTGATTTTGAACCAGTACAAGTTTAAACCAGTACAGTTTAAATAAATAATTTATTAAAAAAATTAAAAATATGTGCATGTATATCCAGACATAAATAAAAACACTATTTAAAAAAATAGAATTCATCCAAAGGCATACCGGTATTGATAATTGTTTGTTTTTCCCAAAGAATGCCTAACAGACTGAAAAGTTCTAGTGTAACCAGTAATATTTTTTCAAAAGTCCCAGGTTTCACCAAAAAGTTCCCTGAGATTATAAAATTTTAAAATTATAAATTTTATATTCCAGATTTAGATATAAATAATAACTATATTAGTCTTATTTTAATATTACAGTGGAATGGCTAAATAATTAATACTACTGGCGCATTTAAAATAAGGTTATAAACTGAAGGTAAACTCAAAACTTTGTCAAGACCCACCAACTTTATTTAAATACCGGTACATGAATAGTCAATTTACACTCCCATACACTAATTTACAGTTTGCTATCTAGTGTGGTGGCAACTGTTGACCTGTTGTGCAGTTTTTGGGGATTTGTTTACAGTTTTTTTTTAATTCCCCATGTCCATGTGGTAAATTTTGAATTAAAGGTATGGGTTTTGCCAAGAGTTGTCTCACATTAAGCGCAGTGACGTCATTTTAGGAATCCAAACACTGGACTTCGGGTAAATAGACATATTAATTGTAGGACTCTAACAAATTTGTGTGATAATAGGCACTTTGAAAAAAGTTAAAAAATTTTGAAAAATTTTAAAATACAACAGCTGAATGGAGCCAAGAAAATATATTACAGAAACACAAAGATCGACTGTCTAGCTCAAGTAGATCAAAGTTATACATTTTTTAGTAGTAAGGTCCTCAAAACCTCTTTTTTACAATGAAGTTTTCCTCCACAAGTGTGACTCCATTGATATAAAAGTATAAAATTTACAGGGAATATGGTTAGATATGAGTTTTACTAAATAAAACTACAAATTTTACATTTAGTTATTGTTAATATTCCACACACAAAAATTATTCAAAGTATATAAATTTTCCTTATAAAAAATGTATAAAATATACTGACTCAACACTTCTTTTTATTTAACTAAAATTTTTTTAACATTTCCTAAAAAAATAATAATAATATTATTCTTAAAATATTAATTTCAAATTTTCTGTGGAATTGTTTAACATTGATAAGTATTATTTGATTCATTTAATTAAAATGTATGATTAATTATACTTTTCATATTATCCTTTTTTTTTTAGTTATGTATATCATTCATATATGAATATGAAAAAACAATCAGTAAGTCATTTATTTTAAGTTTGTAATCTTCTTTTACAAATTAACATGTATTGTTAGAATCAACTTAGGCTGTTAATACAAAATAAAATAAGTTCTAGACTAGTCATTTGCTTGACGTAAGTACACATTTTAATTATTGGTTTTTTTTTTAAATATCTTAAGTAATTCTTGAATTATTGTGCCAGAAGGTGTGTTTTTTCTTTGAGAAACTGAGTATTATATAATAATTCCCTTGTGGAAAACTGCGATGATATGTAACTAAATAAGGATATTTCAAAACCAAATCAGTTAAGTGAATATTTTTAAAATTTCTTCTTAGTTTATGCCTTAAGATTATGAATCACAATATTCATTAAAATATAATTATATAGCCTAAAATATCATTACATATAATTTATTATAATTTATAATAATAATATGCCCTACAAATAAGTTGGGTTGGGTCTAGGCCTAAACTATAATATAGTATACCTTGTAGTATATTATGTCTATACTAGGCTTATAGTCTATAGACATTACATATATATGGCACAGGATGCTGACTCCCTCCCCACTATCTCCATTGACAACTGCGACTTGGATGCTGTCTACAGTTTTACATATCTGAGATCAAACATTTCAAACAACCTCTCAATGGAGGATAAGATAAGTGGTAGGATAGGGAAGGCAGCATCTGTCATGGCTAGAATGAAGAAAAGAGTCTGATACAGCAACTCACAGCAAGAACTAAGCTGCATGTAATGAGCACACTCCTCTATGGATTCAGGTCTTGGACCACGTACACCAGGCATGAAAGAGGGCCCGATGGCTTCCACCTCAGATGCCTGCGTCGCATCCTTGACATCAAATGGCAAGAAAAAGTCCCCAACACAGATGTCCTGTCTCAAACAAACATGTGCAGTGTCCCAGCCATATTAACCCAAAGATGCCTCCACTGGCTTGGGCACGTCAAGCCAGTGAAACCTGGTTGCATACCCAAGGATATGCTATACAGAGAGCTGGCGACAGGGAAAAGGTTGGTTGGGCGGTCTTGTCTCAGATACACAGACATATGCAGAAGAGACATGAAGGCAGCAAACATCGACATCTCAAACTGGGAGGACCTGTCGGAAGATTGCTCCAAATGGCGGGGCATAGTGAAGGAAAGATCACTACGTTCAGAGGAGCAAAACAGGGTGGAAACAGCTGTAAAAAGAGCAAAGAGGAAGGCCAGAAAATACTGCTCTACAGAATTCGTGTGAGGGACATGCAAAAGAGACTGCCACTCAAGGCTTAGTCTCACTAGCCAGAACAAGAGCTGCAATCTCCAAACAAGAATCTATCACCTCTCGTAGACGGAAAGATGCTATACCATACCATATATATATTTTTTTTAAATAATAAAAATCCTAGAACTACCGGCACCGGTATAAGATCTAAGTCTAAGTGGTAAATTTAGCTTAATGCTTAAGGAACCAATAATATTCTATTACTACAAATGTACTTAAAAGCCAAATTTAAAAAGTACTTTAAAATTAAATAAGGTATTTAATCATCAATTTTAAATTATTGTTAAGTACTGGTAATGACATGACAAAGAATTTTTTTTTTTTAAAGTCTAATTATAATTAATAATAATAAAATAAAAAAGAAACTAGTTTTAATTTACACAAAATTTGAATAATATTAATTAAAAAGAAATAAGAAATTGTGTAGTATAGATTCAGGATTATGATTGAATATCTGAAAGATATTTTCCTAGGCTTATTTCAGATACAAGTTACAAGTGAAAATTTTCTATTGCAGAACTCAGTGAAGGAGGCATGTTTGAAGCGTGATAAAAAATGATTTTGAATAATTTTTATTTTTAATTACACTTTTGCCTTGAAAAAAAATCAAACGAACTCTCAATACAACAAGCACGATATCGGCTTTAACTTAAAGTAATTAGCGGATGTATAATAGGTAATGTTTTATTTTAGCATCTGTAATTTAGAAAAACAAACTATTTTTTAAATAAATAAATTTTCATTGCTGAGGTTCTGTATTTCTGGTTAAAGACCCAAACAGAAATGCAGCAACTTTGCAGGCTTGCATTATACAGCAGCATATTTTGCCAGGGTCTCACATCATATCTAATGGTTGGGCAGCTTATGCGCAAGTAGACACGATAGGAGATGGAATATATCAACATTCAGTTGTTATTCATCAACACAACTTCGTTGACCCAAACGATGCAGAAGTCCACACACAGAACATTGAGAATATGTGGATGTGGATTAAGCGCAAACTGAGAACTGAGGTGACTATTCGGGACCAGTCGTGCTCTTTTTACGTCCTATTAGCATAAGTTTGCTTATCGTTGTTACTTAGGCTTGGTGATGTAGACATTTTCACAGTTCACTTTGGCTGACAATTATGGATTCTGGATAAATGAACATGTGTTTTCACTATTTCATCACTGAATTAACATAAAACTGGTTTTATATGGTTTTAATTATTTTTTAATTAAATTTTTAAAATTACAGACGCTAAAATACAACATTACTAGTCAGAAGTAGTCATCAATTTATTATGCTAAAAATCGATTATAAACGTCAAAATCGCTATACCCCCCCCCCCCCCCCCCCCNCGTGAAATTAAAAAGTTAATGTCGCCTTTTGACAACGTCGTTATAATAGTCGTTTTTCTGGTATTTCCAGGCGATATCAAAGTGGCTAGTGATAACAAACCTTGACCCTGATTTATTGAGCCATACTAATTACTTGTGTCATAAACGATACGGCATTAAGTATGGTGAATATTATGTTGGGATATACGTCGCCTAAGGGCCTAAGTCTAAGTTAATTAAGCCTGGCCTATCAAATTTCACGAATGTATCCCTAAATTTTAAATCGATCTTGTCCCCGGGCGCCAAAAGACGCCGTGGTATTCGTCCTCAGATTTGGCCTAGACCTTAAATTATTTAATAGACATTTTTTTTCAAAATTATTCCCATCTAAATTGGCTCACAATCAGCTTACGGCGACTTAGAGAAAAGGGCCGCCATCATAAGTTAGCGTAATAATACTTCCGAAATGACTCCGTTCGCTGAGTTGAGTAACTAACTACCGAGACGTTTACTAGCTACCGATGCGTTAACTAGGTACCGATACGTAAACGTCTCTGTTAAGGCTTACAAATTAAAGACATAACAATGGCATGAAATAACTCACTCAGATATCGTCAATATTAATATTATACACAACTAAAAACAACAACGTAACCAACGAATAACAATGATGTGGTTGGCTGTTAGCTATTATTAAATTAGTATCATGACTATTGTCAGTCCCCAGCAGCCAGCAGGGTTTCTTTCAGCAATTCTCCGTGGGGAAGGGGGGCAGTTCCCCCAGGGAAAAATCAAATTCCCCCTCGGAGAAAAATGTATGCAACAATATAATAACTATATATTTTTAGCAGGTTTAAAAAGAATGGTATATCAGAACAAGATATGCTAAACTTGAATTCATAGACAGGACAAATGATTTTGCCGTTTCGGCTTAGAGCCGTCATCAGAAAACAAGACAAAAAGAAGTATAAATAGACTAAATGCTATTCGGATATCATTTTCGGTATTTTATTTTAGTTAATAAACTGAAGAAGTAAGTCTACACAAATATAGTTCATTCAATTATCTTTCATTTGATACCTAATCTTTTGTCTTACAAACTCTACAGTAATATATAGGCTATATATATAAATAACCAAAGTCTCTCTTCTGATGCCCGGGTCCGAATAGCAGCAACTCTTTGACCCTATGTCTATACTTTCGATATATTTGATAATCGTATATAAAAGTATAAGACTAATCTTGTTTTAAAGACTTACAGTATCCGATATTAAATAGCGTACTTGCCGCTCCTGATTATGAGCCGAAGACTTACTCCATGCAGTTCGCACTTATCCGTTTTTTCAATCATTTATTTGCAACTTTTAAAATTTAAAGAATTTAATAATACTGACTGTATTAAACTATCTTTAAATCTATATCAAATTATACAGTTCTAATAATACTTCTTGCCAGGTATTAAACATAAGCAATCTATTTTCAAATAATATTTCATTATAAAAGCATTACTTTTAAAGTAGAGATAGGTGTTAAGTTAATTATAAATTGTATTGTATTATGGCTTAAAGCTTTAAAAATATTTATATTACCATAATTATAAATGTAATCGATTCAAAAAATGTTGAAGTATATGAAATGGACAATTAAAATAATAAATATGAAAGAGTCGTTTAATTAATTAAGAACGTAACGGGAGCATACAATAACACGGTACACATTTCGTCAATTATATTGAAAGCGTTTATTTTTTTCTTTAAATGTGCTACTTTTGTTACAAAGTTTCCTGAATAACAGAGGTTTAAAAAAAATAATTAATTACCGGTGGCCTATATTTATTAAATTCCCAAACTTCTTTTGTCGTTTAAAGATTAATTAATTTTTTTTTTAACTGTCCCATCTATTTGCAGCGATTTTTTAAAAATTATTATGTTTTTCTGCATGAGAATCTATCAGAAAGCTAACAAAGGGGAGATTTTTTGTGAACTAGCATTTCGATAAGCATGCCAAATCCATTTTTGTTGATACTTGTTTTAGAAAAAATACGTATTCCTAATTTGTCAATTTAAAATAAATTCTGTTGATTTCGGAATAGAATGGTTTAAATTTAAATTATATCAAAATCTAAGAGGCAATTTTAATTTATCTGAAAAAAGTTATAGCATATTGAAATTTAAAATACATTTCTTATTCAAATGAATATTGGAAAATTGTATACTTAATTTTGTAAACAGCTCATGTCTACTTTACATAATAGTATTAATAGTGGCGTTCATATGTTGCTCGTCCATCAAAATCAAAATCAACTAGGACCATGGAGTCATCCGGTAAAAAAGGGATGGGGGGTGGGGGTACGGTGAGCTCGTAGGAGCTTACTAGACCGATCCGTGCTCGGAATAATCTCTGGCACCATGGACAGGGGATAGTTGCTTGCCTACGGTGATCTAATGTTGCTCTTTCGGGTCAGCCCTGCGTGTCTCCGCTGTGGTAATCCTACTGGCTTCATGAGATGTAGCCCCATTCTTGACAGCTGCTCCCCACCTGGCTCTGTCTTGTACTGTCTGCACCCATTGAGTAGGGTTTATGTTGAAGGCCTTTAGTGCCATCCTGGGCTGTCTGCACCCATTGAGTAGGGTTGAGGCTGAAGACCTTTAGTGCCATCCTGGGCTGTCTGCACCCATTGAGTAGGGTTGATGCTGAAGACCTTTAGTGCCGTCCTGGGCTGTCTGCACCCATTGAGTAGGGTTGATGCTGAAGGCCTTTAATGTCGTCCTGGGCTGTCTGCACCCATTGAGTAGGGTTGATGCTGAAGGCCTTTAGTGCCATCCTGGGCTGTCTGCACCCATTGAGTAGGGTTGATGCTGAAGGCCTTTAATGCCATCCTGGGCTGTATGCACCCATTGAGTAGGGTTGATGCTGAAGACCTTTGGTGCCGCTTTCAGTGAGTTTTTGTAACGCTTTCCTTTTACCTCCTTATGAGCGCTTGCCTATCGTGAGTTCTACAAAGAATGTGTTTTTGTAGCCGGTGGTCTTCCATAAGGGCTACGTGTCCCATACAAGGGAGATGAGACTGCATCAAGGTGGTGAAGATAATAGATAGGTTCGCTCTAGCGACGACCACTGTGTCAGGAACTTTGTCTTACCACGTGATGTCGAGGAGCTTCCTGAGACAGGTTGTGTGAAAAGTGTTCAGTTTCTTGGCGTGACGCTGGTACACTGTCCACATTTCACATCCGTAGAGCAATGTCGAGAGGACTGCTGCGGTATAGACCTTGAACTTTGTTTCTCGTCTGATACCTCTTCTGTACTAAACAGTGCTGTGGAGCCTGCAAAATATGGCACTAGATTTTGCGAGTCTGTCATTCATTTCATCATCAATGACGACATATCTTGAGAGGGTCCAGCCAAGTAAGTACATTTATCCTCCTGGTTGATTTAAAGATTTAATAGGTGATATTATGCTTGGAAAAAGACATACCCCCAAGGGCAGCACAATTGGAAGGGATTTAGTTAATGCCCCGCTGGTGCGACATTCAAGATGTCTTTAGTCATTATTATGGCTCATTTTGGCGCTTCTTACACGACAAATTTTTAATGTCTCCTCAAATTATCTGAAACAAACATTGAATTTTTAATGTCCCCTCAAATTATCTGAAACAAACATTGAATTTTTAATGTCCCCTCAAATTATCTGAAACAAACATTGAATTTTTAATGTCTCCTCCAATTATCTGAAACAAACATTGAATTTTTAATGTCCCCTCAAATTATCTGAAACAAACATTGAATTTTTAATGTCTCCTCCAATTATCTGAAACAAACATTGAATTTTTAATGTCCCCTCAAATTATCTGAAACAAACATTGAATTTTTAATGTCCCCTCAAATTATCTGAAACAAACATTGAATTTTTAATGTCCCCTCAAATTATCTGAAACAAACATTGAATTTTTAATGTCTCCTCAAATTATCTGAAACAAACATTGAATTTTTAATGTCTCCTCAAATTATCTGAAACAAACATTGAATTTTTAATGTCTCCTCAAATTATCCGAAACAAACATTGAATTTTTAATGTCCCCTCAAATTATCTGAAACAAACATTGAATTTTTAATGTCTCCTCAAATTATCTGAAACAAACATTGAATTTTTAATGTCTCCTCAAATTATCTGAAACAAACATTGAATTTTTAATGTCTCCTCAAATTATCCGAAACAAACATTGAATTTTTAATGTCCCCTCAAATTATCCGAAACAAACATTGAATTTTTAATGTCTCCTCAAATTATCTGAAACAAACATTGAATTTTTAATGTCTCCTCAAATTATCCGAAACAAACATTGAATTTTTAATGTCTCCTCAAATTATCCGAAACAAACATTGAATTCAAGGAATTTCAAGGATGCGCAAAAATGCACCTTTGCTTTTTGAATTTGCGCAACTGTCCTCTGCACTTATTTCTTTACGCTGATCAATGTTACAGTTTGGGATTGACATATAATCGTCTACCACATGGAAACACTGGGCCACGCCACAACTAAAGTGAATTCAGTTTATATATGGCACTGGCACCATACTTCCTTCCCAGACCCTTAAAAATGTAATTCCTCTGATTAAAAAAGTCTACTAGCGGTACGGTAATAGAAACATTGAGTTCAACTATGCTTCAAAATGCACCTCTTGATTTTGAAATAATAAAGCGTTTGGCGCCAGGAGACATGATTCATGTTTACGCCCCCCCCCCAAAATGCACCTCTTTATTTTGAAATAATAAAGCGTTTGGCGCCAGGAGACATGATTCATGTTTACGCCCCCCCCCCCTTTCTTCAATTCTAAAACAATTTTTTTTTTCACCATTTAATACCATCAAAGCCCATTTTTGTGCCCCCGCCAGTTTAGAGTGTGTCCCATCTACCACCCCTTAGCTAGGGATGGGGGTTACTCTACTATTATTAGGATCTTGACTACCCGTATCAACATTAATAACATTAATAAAACACATATAGGCCTATTAGAGACCGACCGAATTTCGGCTTCGGTTTCGGCCAAAATCATTTTTAACTTTCGGCCTTTTTTCGGTTTCGGCCGAAAGTCATTTTAAACTTTCGACATATTTTCGGCTTCGGCCGAAATCAGAAAATCACTTTAGGTCGGTCTCTAACCTAAATAGGTCAATAAGCGTCAGCATTCCCAGAATTCCTAGATTAGCAGTGGTCCGCAATTTTTACAGCAGGTTTCCGGCCGTCACAAAATAAAGTTAATGTTTAAGGTCAAATAAAATGTACCGGTAAATAATAAATCTGTCCCCAGCCCCTAATGCAATCTCTTTACTTGTCAACCGGTCTGTAAACATTAAAGTTTGTGAAATGGTGTTCTAGTACATTGTTCAGTGTAGGTAACCAAAATTCATTAAGGATAACTGATGAGACGTACAGTTTCCACCTATGAGACCAATCAAAATGCGTGTTTTATTAAAATTTCAAGGTTGATGCGTCACCAATTAGGTTACCTTATTATTAGGTCAGAAACACACCGTTAGACTTAGATCTTATCTCAACGCTGAATCAAGTGTGCGGTAACTTTGGTAAGTGACAGCAAGCTATAGACTAGTTATCTACATTCTGGAGAAATAAAACTATTCTTTGATAACAATGGGCGATTCTAAGTATATGTTACAGTTCTTAAATAAATTTACTCCATGGCCTTAAATTAATGTGTTTTTGTTTTTTTTACCGGTATAATTATAATGTAGACTAAGCTCAACAAGAAGAATTACATCGTGGAAGGGGGTGAGGTGTTGACACCACGAGCTTACCGTACGTTACCGGACCGGGTGACACCAACCCTAGCTACGCCACAAATCGAAGTTACTGCCATTGCTAATATTAATCAGTTCTTGCTGCTTTTTTTCTTTCTTTTTTTACCCATGCCAATACACGCAATGCACCAAGAAACTCCTGATTTTTTTTTTGTATGCCCATTGCGTATATCGGTAATGTCCCCTTGTTTATAAAAAAATAATTAAAGTTAAAGAAATAAAACTACGATAACTAAATTATTTAATTATTTTAAATTTTATAATATAAATGAAATTGATACGGTTGGGGGAGGGATGTTTAAGACGGAGTGGGCCTGTAGAGTGGGCCAGCAGTGGGCCTGCAGCGCTGAAAAAAAAGGTTAAGAATCCTTGCCCTAGAGCATTTACTAAGATATCCCCCCCCCCACACACACACACCGCGGGCAATCACCTTTATACTTCCCCTGTCCACGTTTAGCCATACTCTGAAGACTGTCATTGTAATTGTAACCTACATTCCGATTCTCCTCTTGCTTGGCGTCCTATAACTGGTTCAGAGGCCATTTTCCGGATCTCGCGTACCTGCTGATTCTCTCACAGTGACAGTAATTTAAAAATAAAATAATTCAAATTTGTTGTATAAAAAATAATGTTAAAAAATGTCTGTAATTTATGGTTAGGTATTAAGTGCTATGCTTAACTACAATATTTCACTTTTTAAGTGACGTCATACTCATACGGCTTGAGTGCCCTCACCTCCCCTCGTTACAAAAATAGGACCCCCCATCCCTCCAAGACGCGTGACGTGGATGGCCCCCCTCCCTCCAAGACGCGTGACGTGGATGGCCCCCCTCCCTCCAAGATGCGTGACGTGGATGGCCCCGCCCCCTAAACACAATTGTGGTGCTCCTTGTCTTTTTTTGTTTTGTTTGAAGTACCGTGAAACGGGGTGACTTTGATGGGGTGACTTTGCCTCAAGGGGTGACTTTGCTTACTTTGAAGGGGTGACTTTGCCTACTTTTGGCCTTTAAACATAAATTTCAACATGTTAACTGATCTAAAAACTAACACAAAGGGGCTAATGTACAGAGTGGATACCTGCACTTTGTTGTTATAGCTAAATTAATTCATAGTTTGATCAGGTTAAGTTGATAATTCAGGTTTTTTGATAATTTTCAACCTAAGGAGAAATGGGGTGATTTTGCCCTTTTAAGGTGAAAGACAGCACAATGCATGTAGAAATTATAAAACCAAGCAAATAAGTTGTTTTCTTTTCTGTATTTAATATTTAATCATAATATTTTATTATAATAATGAAAGGTTGGAAGAAAATATCAACACCAGTTTACATTAAAAATCCTTCTCGGTGATCTATCCTTTGGAGGCAAACCTTCATCATAGGTTTTCGCATTCGCTCCATGTCATGAAAGCTTTATTTTGTGAATTTCCACTCTGTCTGGTTTGAAAGTCACAAACGATATTATTTTTATTTATTGCACCCGGTATTATGTAAAGTTAATCCAGAGCTACAGTTATGGAACATATGTAATGTGTACCGGTAGCGGTACAATAAATCCAGAGCCCTAATTAAGCAAATGAAGCACACCAAATGTCTCACTTGAAGTATTTCTGAGGAATTTTCTCTTTTCATGCCTTCTACTTCTACTTCTAGGTGTTGAAATAAATCAGACATATTAACAAATGTAGCAGAACAAATGTCACATTTGAATGGTGCCCTCCCTCCTGTATGTCTCTACTTCTATTGTGTACAATTTCAATTAATTCAGAACACTAGCGTTTCTGTTTGTATGCCTTCTACAGTGATGAGTTAAGCCATAACTACTAGCAAATGCAGCAGAACAAATGTCACATTTGTATGGTTTCTCTCCTGTATGTCGTCTACTGTGTATACCGGTAATAAATTCAGAACTACTAGCAAATGCAGCAGAACAAATGTCACATTTAAATGATTTCTCTCCTGTATGTCATCTACTGTGTACAATTAAGTAAGAACTACAATCAAATGCAGCAGAACAAATATTACATTTGAATGGTTTCTCTCCTGACTCCTATATGTTTTCTTTAAATATGCACAGTTTAATTAGACTTACTAACGAATGTCATATTTGTATGGTTTCTGTCCTGTATATCTACTTCTATTGTGCATAATTAATTTAGAACTTCTAACAAATGCAGCAGAGCAACTGACACATCTGTATGGTTTCTCTCCTGTATGTCGTCTATTGTGTATAATTAATTCAGAACTTCTAGCAAATGCAGCAGAACAAATGTCACATTTGTATGGTTTCTCTCTTGTATGTCATCTATTGTGTACCGGTATAATTAATTCAGAACTGCCAGCTAATGCAGGAGAACAAATATCACACTAGCGTTTCTGTCCTGTATGCCTTTTACAGTGCCGAGTTAAGCGAGAACTACTAGCAAATGCAGCAGAACAAATGTCACATTTGTATGGTTTCTCTCCTGTATGTCGTCTATTGTGTAAAATTAAATTAGAACTTATAGCAAATGCAGCAGAACAAATATTGCATTAGAATGGTTTCTCTCCTGTATGTTTTCTTTTAATATGCATAGTTACATTAGACTTACTAACGAATACAGCTGAACAAATGTCACATTTGTATGGTTTCTCTCCTGTATGTCGTCTATTGTGCATACTTAATTCAGAACTACTAGCAAATGCAGCAAAGCAACTGACACATTTGTATGGTTTTTCTCCTGTGTGTCGTCGACTGTGTTTGGTTAAATCAGAACTACTAGAAAATGCAGCAGAACATAAGTTACATTTAAATGGTTTCTCTCCTGTATGTCTTCTACTGTGATTAATTAAGCCAGAACTACTAGCAAATGCAGCAGAACAACTGAGACATTTGAAGCGTTTCTCCCCTGTATGTCGTCTACTGTGTTTATTTAATTCAGATTTAAAAAAAAATGCAGCAGAACAAATGTCACATTTGAATGGCTTGTCTTCTGTATGTCTTCTACAGTGATGAGTTAAACCAGAACTACTAGCAAATGCAGCAGAACAACTGACACATTTGAA
The DNA here is from genome assembly GCA_964033795.1 of Lymnaea stagnalis. Lineage (NCBI taxonomy): Eukaryota > Metazoa > Mollusca > Gastropoda > Lymnaeidae > Lymnaea > Lymnaea stagnalis. The sequence continues at coordinate 532,799 of CAXITT010000285.1, forward strand.
GGGTTTCTCTCCTGTATGTCGTCTACTGTGTATAATTAATTTAGATTTAAGCGCAAATTCAGAAGAACAAATGTCACATTTGAATGGCTTCTCTCCTGTATGTATTCTACAGTGATTAGTTAAAACAGAACTTCTAGCAAATGCAGCAGAACAAATGTTACACTTAAATGGTTTCTCCCCTGTATGTCGTCTATTGTGTAAAATTAATTCAGAATTTGTAGCAAATTCAGCAGAACAAATGTCACATTTGAATGGTTTCTCTCCTATATGTCGTCTACTGTGTACAATTAAGTAAGAACTACAAGCAAATGCAGCAGAACAAATCTTGCATTTGAATGGTTTCTCTCTTGTATGTTTTCTTTTGACATGCATAGTTAAATTAGACTTACTAACGAATACAGCTGAACAAATGTCACATTTGTATGGTTTCTCTCCTGTATGTCGTCTATTGTGCATACTTAATTCAGAACTACTAGCAAATGCAGCAAAGCAACTGACACATTTGAAAGGTTTCTCTCCTGTATGTCGTCGGCTGTGTTTGGTTAAATCAGAACTTCTAGAAAATGCAGCAGAACATATGTTACATTTGAATGGTTTCTCTCCTGTATGTCTTCTACAGTGTTTAGTTAAGCCAGATCTACAAGCAAATACAGCAGAACAAATGTCACATTTGAATGGTTTCTCTCCTGTATGTTTTCTATTGTGTACAATTAATTCAGAATTTGTAGCAAATGCAGCAGGACAAGTGTCACATTTTAATGATTTATTTCCTATATGGCTTCCGTTGTCTTGTTTTAAGGATCCACGTTCAGCAAAAGCTGAGTTACAATTGCAACATCTGTAGGACATAACTTCAGAAGATTTTGTGATTATGGTAAGTGATGATGGGTCATCAAAAGCAGCATTGCAAGTGTCACATTTAAAAATTACATTTCCAGTTAACAAAGTTGGTGAAAAATTAACATGTTCAACCTCAAGATGGTTTCGACCTTTCTCCAACTGTTCACAGAAAGTTAATGGAGATTTCTCTGTGTAAGAAGTCAATTCATCTTCAGCTATATTATTTATGACATTACTAGAAACAGAGTCAGTAAAAGACTTTAAATTTGAAGTTGGTTCAAACTCTTGATGAGTGTCAAATCCAGCCTCTTGTTTAATTTTATGTTGGTCTAAATGCTCGCCATCTACATCTTGCCTGTGTTTCTCGTTACATATTTCTGTCTTTAGTAGTTTATGAAAGTCACATTCTATTTCTGTCTTTGGAACCACATCTAGATCTTCTTTGATGAAGCTTGGGATAAATCTAAAATCACCACCTTTTTCCATGGCCTTGAAGATATTATAAAAGTGTTTTCTAACTTCAAAATCTCCTCTCTATGCATATACCTCTGTCTTGCAGAATAATGTCACATCCTTTAAAAATTCAAAACATCTGAAAAAAATAGTATAAAAAAAATTAATAAAATACCTTAATAAAAAGATCTTATTTTTATCACACAAATTTTTTGTTTATGGTCATAATCATAATAAAATGCCTAGCCTATTTATATACTTAGGTGTCACCATTAATAATAAGCTAACATGGCATGAGCATGGCCAAATCGTGTATAAGAAATTCAACCAAAGACTGTTCTACCTCAAAAAAAATGTATAATTTTGCAAGCAAGTCGTTAACTTATTCTACAGTGCAACTAGTGGAAGCCTGCTTAATTTCAGTATTAACTGCTGGTGTGGAAATTCAACGTCTGATATTAAACACCGCATAAACCGACTAATCAAGAAAGCTGGAAATATAACACTAACTAAACATCCGTCACTTGAAGAACTATTTGAATAAGGATGTTTTAGCAAAACTAAACACATTTTGGATGATATATCGCACCCTTTTCATCACAGATACTTAGGATCGGGCCGTGCGGGACGAATTCTTTCCATCAGGGCGAGGACTGACCGATATAAAAATTCTTTTGTTCCCCAATCTGTACGAATTTAACGGTGTGCTTCCTCTGAAGTCACACTTCTGAATGAGAACTAACAAGTCCCCGATGTTGCTAAGAGAACTCAATGAATGGCTGTTTGAAATAATTTATTATAAATGTCTTGTGTTCAAATTGTTTTATTTTTGTACTGAAAATGTATAATGCAATCAAAAAGCATTTCCGTTTATTTGGATCAATAAAAGCGTCTTATCTTTTATATATATAATATATTACATTATTTCTTTCTACACATACTTGTGAAAAAAATTTAGTAGTACCGGTAGTAGATTTAAAACCAAATTAATGAACTACATTTTAAAAAAATTGTTTAAATGCCTTCGCCTTTATGAGGAAAATCAAATTGTTAAAGCTTAATTTCATAAAGACATTTCCTAAATTTTGAAATAGAGGCTAAACAACATAAATAAACCGCATAAACAATATCAAGACAGACTTTTTTCAGCATATGCGGTACAGCTATATGAAACATATAACGCTAATTACTTGATGCCGACTTGTTTCATAAATATAAGAATGAACTATACTGACGCAACTCCAAAGAACTGATAAGATGTAAGTACGTTCGTATTCCTAAAAGTAATAATTGTTATGTTCTATTATTTTATGGAAATCTAATAATTTAAATGCGCAAAAAAAATTTAAATCTGCTTTTAATTCAGTAAAATTTTAATTATTAATTATTATTAATTACAAATACATTTAAAGTAACTACCAAGGAACTATTTTAAGCAATTTAAATATGTTTGAAAGTTCTGAAAATTTTTTTAAAAATCATGAACAAAGAATTACACCATTATCACATTTATCGGGAAAACCCAAACATCAGTCGTTTTTAGTTTTAGTGCGTCTTTTAGTGTCTTGTTAATATTGCGAAAAAAAAAATGTTCCAAATAATCGCGCAAATGACTCATCTTCATAGCAAATTTCGCCAAACTCTTAGGTTTCTTTAAATTTAATAACCGCTCATGACAAAACTGATAATGCATCTTTCCATCTTAAAATTGAAATTAATAAAAACAATTGATTACCAGTACTTTTTAAAATTGTTAATAAAACACACACATTTTAGCTTTGTATATTTTAACATTTAAAAATTTTCTCCTTTTTTTTTTTGATTCCAAAAATATACTTTTATTAGATTTATAAAGTAATAAAAACTAACCTTTAAATATAATTGAAAAAAGAAATTGCCTTTTAAGTCAAGCAGTGCAGGGAAACTCCATATCCAAATAGCATTCACTAATCCACTTATAACTCATTCAAATAAGAACAAGCATATGAAGTGCAAAATATTTTAGTTTGGGTATGGAAGGGATTACAATCCGGTGGAAGATTGTAGGGTACCAGTATTAATTTTAATAAAAAATTTTGAGGGGGTTTGGTTATTTTGTCCCAGGCAGTCAGGCAGCGCAAGAAAAGTCACAAAATAAATGAATGAATTTGATAAATAATTAACCTCCTTGGGTACATACATAATACATATCTGAGGTAGTAAACAGGATGTGTATATTTTTACGTGGATTACAAAATATTTTAAAATCCTATGGTATTACCTTTGTGATAAAAGAGATGCTACGTTCTCTTTTTACAAATAAACATGTGTTTAACAATTAAGAAAATCAATGGCGTTAACAAAACGTGGGTACATTTATATAAGTATACCCATGAATATCAAACCCCAATAATTGTACACAATTGAAAATTTAATTTTGAAAAATGGAGATGGGTTAATATTTCTTTGAAAAAAAAAAATGAAAATATATTTTTGTTTTTACTTTGCGAAAAATTAAAGTGGGTGTAGATTACATTTTTACGATATAACAATTATTATTTTCTATTAAAAAGACACACACGTCTTTTAAAGACATGAAAAACTGTTGCGAGACTCTTCTTTAGATAAACGAATTCTTTGTTTTACGTTTTTCTAATATGTATAATTTTTTAAAAACGCAAAATTTGTGTACACTTTTGATGAAGATATCAATTATATATTGAATTCCTTTGATACAAAGTATATTTATATTATATATAGAGCTTTGGTTGTAGATTTAAGATTAGGTTTTTGAACAATTTTTTCAGAAAAAATTGTAATTCAAGGCCACGAAAAGGGGTAAATCTAAAGTATTTCTCTAGCATAGTAATTGTGCCTCAATTAACCTCTTCAGTGACAAAAGTGATATAATTAGTGATAATTTAGAGTGGGTAATTTAAGATAATGTTTAGATGAGGAAAAAGTAGTTTAGGAGCGAGAAAGGGAGTCATATAACGTTGTGTTAATATTCAAATATGACATATAGAAATTTGACAGTCATTTTCAATATAAATGAGTTCATCTTGAGCCCGTGGAATTTAAATATTTATTACACGATGTCTTTTTGGATAATGTCATGACAATCACGGAAATATATGGTTCGTATTACCGGTAGGTATCTTCAATAATTCCTTTTTAAATAACTTCCATTTACTGCTCTCTTCAACAACTCTCTCCCTAGTATTTATTTTAGTTACTTTTATATTTTCCGATACGCCTTAATCAATGAGTTATCTCTAAATAATTCAGAACAAAAAAAAAACAACATAACTTTATTTAGACTCGACCTAAAAACATAAATTTGGTATCAATGAACTGCATTTTTCAGACCACATCTAACCATCCAACGTTTCAACCTATCCCTAAACCAAACCCTATTAAATAAAAGAAAAAGAAAGTGCCTATTGGTAGTTTACTACCAGTAGCTTCTAGAGACATATTGGTTGTCCAGCAAATCATATCAAACCAACATTTTTTTGGTGGGATATAGGCCTAATTAGTACTATTTGGTCAATTGTTCAATTATAACATACATTAATTTAACATCTAGGAATCCTTATTTACTTTTTAATGCTATGCAGAATGAATGTTTTTAATGGCACAGATCAAAACATAAGGAGCGATACATAAAAAATAAAATACAAAAACAATGAAAACTGTGCTGGGTGGCCGAGCGGTCTTAACTGTCTCAAACCAAATAGTTGGTGGTCTGGAGTTCAATCCCCACCAAAGGCAACATCCCAGCACCACGGGTGGATGGGACTTGTAAACCTTGGACGGCAACCCATCTAAGAGAAGGCAAACTCTGAATTTAAACCAGGAGCCAGAATGATCTACAAATTGATCGTGGGCCCCTCTAATATAAGAAGAAGAAGAAAACTAAGCGTATTATATCTTGAAAATTTGATTTTGAGTGAAATTTTAAGACCAGACGCAAAAAATAAATTTTGAAGTGCACCACAACCTGGCAACATATTGTATTGATGAGTTGAAAGTGGGAATTTCACATACCTACTTAAGGGAGTTCTATTATTTATGCAAAAAAAAAAAAGGGGGGGGGGGGGTGTTGGAAATGTTTGATAATTGTTGACAAGAGGGGAGAGGGTAACATTAATTGATGTCCACAATCATCTCTTCTGTAATACAGTTATAATCTTAAAAATTGACTGGTTATTACATTATTTTAAAAAAAATTAATGAGTTTAAAAGGCATATAATTTTTAGGCTTGTAACAATAAAATATGTATTTAATGTGCACTGCACATGGTTGGTCAGAATGTTAGCACTCTTCTTTAGTGCAAGAGAAATCAAAGGTTGGCCTCTCTTCAATTGTAGCCTGTAGATTTTGTTTGTCACAAATGACTAGGGCCTAGGGTGGTCAGTGGTATGTTTGCGATCAAGTTGCAGGTATGGAACAAGGAATAGGTTCAAGTGTCCAGTCAAAATAAATGATATTGAAAGAGTAGGATTAAATATTTAATTTCGAGTAGGGGTAAGTAAAGTGAGTAACAATAATAACATCGCTGCTTGAAAAGATTTTCAAAATCTGTAATATCTATTTTGCATCACAAGTCATGTTGAAAAAGCATGTTCAACTCCTCCGACAATGCACTCTTGACTATTCAAAATTACCACCTGCTCCTTAACAAAAAGGAGTCAGAGAGAGCTCATGGCGGAATTATTAAGAACTGTAAAAAAAAAGTATAATTTGTAACTTTGGCTAAAGTAGCAGACAATTTGCACCATGACATTAGTTACGTGTTTATTTAATTTAGACTGATCATTTTTTTTCTTTAAAGTTTTCTCATGACGTTTGTTAGACAGTCTAGTACTCGTAATGTTGTCGCTGCTGAAAATTTCTAAACAACATAAAAATATGTCACCTGTATAGAGCTTAGAGAAAAGATTAGTGAATCCCCAAGATCAACTTTCCAGCTCAAGTGGTTCAAAAGTTATGAATAAAATGAATTTTTTAGTGGTAAGGGCCCCAAAACCACATTTTCACTATGGAGTTTTCCTCCACAAGTGTGACACCCTATTAGGCTTTTGCTTTTACACCTACAACTTTATTATAAAATGAGATAAAATAGAACATTTACAGGGAATATAGTTATTATAAAGAATGTATGAAATATGCTGACTCGCCACTTACTTGTATTTAATTAATTATTTAAAAAAAAAATATTTCCTAAAAATTTCATCAAATAATAATATTCTAAAGATATTAATTTCTAATTTTTCTTTAGAATTGTTAAATATTTAGAAGTATAAACAAATAATACAGGGATTATTTGATTCATCTATTTAATATTTACAATTATACTTTTTATTTTAACCATTTTCTACATGTTTTTTTAATTCCTATATGAAATAATTGAATGGGACAAAACAATTAGTATGTCATATATTTTAAGTTTGTGATCTTGCTTTACAAATCATAATTTATTGTTAGAATTAACTTTGGCTGTCATTTGCTTAAGGTATGTATGAGTTTTTATGATTGTTCCTTAGAAACATCATAAGTAATTCTTGAATTACTGTGCCAGAAAGTGTTGTTTTTTTCTCTGAGAATACTAAGGTTTATAAAATAATTATCTTTTGGAATATTGTGATATGTGATTAAATACAGGATATTTCAATGAAAAAAGGTATAAAGGAATATTTCTCCAATAATTACTTAGTTAATGCCTTAAAAAACATAATATTCCTTCAAATATATTTACATAGCCTAAAATATTATTACAAAAATTTATTACCGGTATAATAAACCCTAAAAATAAAGTTGGGTTGGGTCTAGGTCCTTACCATAATATAGTACTGGTACTATACTATGTCTATATACTAGGCAGACTATAGGCATTATATATATGAATAAACTAATATAAATAAAAGCTTTTTATCTTACTCCCTAAATCAGGCCTGCACACCATATGGCCTGCAGGCCGCATGTGGCCCACCAGCACCCACTTGGCGGCCCGCGAAATAACGAAATATTCTTTGTCTTTATTATTATTATTTTCTTAATAGCTTTCCCCCCCCCTCTGTCCTATCGTCTTTTGGCCCGCACAAGCTTTTCATTAAGTATTACGACCTGCACAAGTTTTTAACAATGTATTGTATAGAGGCCCACCTTACATTTTGAGTTGTGCAGGCCTGCCCTAAATAATTTATAATAGTATAGCTACTATTATTAGTATTATAATACTTTAACAAAGCTTGTTTAAGTTTAAGTCAAAGACAACTCATGACTTAATTGACATGTCAGCCATGTCCCATGGCAACCAACCCCAAAATTAAAACCACTATTACAGTGATATTTCATAAGCCAATAATAGACATTCATTTATTTAAAATGATTTATTATTAGTTATATTTAGGGGTGTGCCGGATCCGTTTTTTCCAACCGGATCCGGATTTTCTTATGCGAAATCCGCCGGATCCGGATTCCGGTTTCTCCCGGATTCCGGATTTTGGTACTATTGGTAGATACTTCGGTAAGTCAAGGTGGACTACTACTTTTTGTGTATGGGAATTCGCAATCGGCGCCAAAAAATCCGAGTTTTTAATTTTCCGATGTGTGTGTCTATTTATTATTAAATTAGTACTTTCGATATATATTTGAGTTCCGTTCCATTTGGATAAGTGTCTTACGAGAGACGCCATGTTTCTACGCGTTCGCAGCAGGTTATGCAGCTCGCTCAACCTAATTTCGCCATGGGGTTGGCCACGCCCCCCTTTTTAATGGCGGAAGTTGACGATACTTAGGAAATATTAATTTATTATCACTATTTACATCAAAATAATTGATAACTTGTGTTTCAGAATGCATTTAAAGACATTTAAACTGGAATGTTTTAATTTGAGCTTTAACAACCCGGTAGAATCCATATTATAAATGATCAGAATTTACCGTGTGCAACACGTTGTCATTGGCAACCATTCACAGCCACTTGCATAACTGTATCGTAGTACTACCTCAGAGTTTCATTCATAAGAGTTTGCCGTGTGCAAAAACTATTAAACCATTGGTCAGGGAAAGCTTTAATTAATTATTCATGTGCCAAAGTTGAAAGTTTAAACTAAGTCTAAACAGTATTTTAGTGATAAGGCAGGGAATGCGTTGCCTTATATAAACTATATAGTCATTGCGCATGACGGGATTGGCGGAATGAGATCACAGAATGTGGAGATGCAGTCCATGTTAAAAAATGACAAACCAAGTCGTACTTTAAAAATTCATAACTTTAAAACTACAACAGCTAAAAATATGATTTTGGTGTTATAATTCTTAAAAAAATTACCTCTTTTCAACTATGCCATTGGTTTATTTTTACAAAAAGTTTAAATTTTCTTATCAAAGTCCCTACACTATTGGCCACTATTAGCGGTGCTGACTCTAGCCTCTGGTATGTACGGAATATTAAACATTAAACAAGCTCAACGCTCGAAACAATCGATTAATGTATCGTGATCGTGTGGAATTCGGGAAAGAGAATTACTTTTATTTCAGATTATGATCCGGTGAGTCACAAAATCTGGCAAATTCCGAAATCCGGTATATTCCGGATTCCGGTTGTTCCGGATACATGTAAATCCGGCGGAACCGGATTTCACCGGATAGTGCAAAATCCGGCGGAACCGGATTCCGGACCGGGGTCCGGCACACCCCTAGTTATATTTCCCATTGATATTCTGGATAACCAATTTACTTAAGGAATTATAATTGGTAATGTATTTTAGTGTCTGTAAATTAAAAAAAATATGAAAATTGTTAAAAATTATTTAAAAAATCATAACCAGTTTATTCAGTGACACAATAGTGAAGACAAATGTTCATTTATCCATTATTGTCTGCTAAAGTGATGATGACCTGGGAAAATAAGTCTACATTAGTCAAATTAACGATAAGCAAACGCATGCAAATGGGATGGAAAAAGAGCACTACTAGTCCTGAAGCATCTTCTTCTATTTCTTAAGGGCCCACAATCAATTTATTGATCATTTTGGCTCCTATGCATGTAGATGGGATTTGCAATGTTTCTGTTACTGGTGTTGATGAGGAAATCATGCACTAGGGGTTTGAAGGCTTGAGGCAATAGACACAATACACAATACAATCTCTTCAGTTTGTGCTTAGCCCACATCCACAGATTCTCAGTGTTCTGTGTGTGGACTTCTGCAAAGTTTGGGTCAACGAAGTTGTGTTGATGGAACACAACTGAATATTTATTTGAAAAATATATTTTTTTTTAAATACCAACGAAAATTTTATTATTTTAATTACAGACGCTAAAATACAACATTACCTTATTCTATCGATAGTTGGTAAGCCTTTTTTTATCAGTTATTGACAATTGATCAGTGAAGTTTACATATTTTCAATTTACAATTTCAAAGTCGCATTTACCTTGAGAAAAAATCGGTAAATACATTTCAATATAACAAGTACTATGTACCAATGGGGGCTTTAAAAATCAAGAAAAACAAAATTTAGTGCTGTACAATTTAGTGTACGACTAATACTTATACTGATTATACTGTCTAGGCTAAATTTTTGTGTAAATAGTAAATGTGAAGAAAACACGTGTTTTACTGTTTACACATGATAATACGAAAATCAATCAGAAATAATATAAGCACCTTAACTGCAAGATTACCCTCCATTGTATTAAATTATTGAACCAAATTATTTAATGGGCACTCATTCCCACGTAAATTAGCTCACAATCAAATCACAGTAATCTCATGGACTTGGAGAAAGGGACGCCGCCATCATAAATGCTACTACTTCCGAGAAGACTCCGTTTGCTGAGTTGAGTAACTAGCTACCGATACGTAAACGTCAGTGTTGAGGTGGTCCACGGGGGAAAATATCGACATCTATATATATCTATAGATCTATATTTTGATCGAATTTGAAATTACCTTGAATTCTACAAGTAAGGAGGCATCCAGTCAATTTTTCAGCTTAAAATTTTAATTGCTAAAACGTGATTGTTGACGTCAACCTCCTTCCTCCTTGTCAACAATTGTCAAACATTTCCAACCCCCAGCCTATTTTGTTGACATAATTAATGGACAACCTCTAAATAGATAGACATCTAATCAATACCTTGGGTTTTACCATTCGCATTAAAAAGTAATTAAAAGTTGTCAAAATGTATTTTAAATGAGCATGTAAAGAGAAAAATTTGACTTGGGAGGGGGGGGGGGCTCGTGCAAAATAGACCCCCCCCCTCCACGGGCGCCCTCTGCTTTTATAATTACAACGCTACCTTGACTTATTTGGTGACGATCAAAAGCTTATGCTATCTATTATTTAAATTAAGTAGATAAAGTCCCTACTCTCAATGACCTTGGATGTAGCCACCAAGAAGATTAAGTCAATGGTCTCAAAGACCTGTGATGTAGTCATCAAGTAGATTAAGTTCCTAGTCTCAATGACCTGGGATGTAGCCACCAATTAGATTAATTCCCAAGACCCAATGACCTGGGATGTAGCCACCAAGTAGATAAAATACCTCGTCTCAAAGAACTGGGATGTATCCACCAAGTACATAAAATACCTCGTCTCAAAGACCTAGGAGGTAGCCATCAATTAGGTAAAATCCCTATTCTCAAAGACATGGGATTGTCATTCTGTCACCTTATCGTTCTGTCACCTTGTCGTTCTTCTTCTTCTTCTATATCTTAAGGGCCCACGATCAATTTATTGATCATTTTGGCTCCTATGCATGTAGATGGGATTTGCAATGTTTCTGTTACTGGTGGTGATGAGGAAATTATGCACTAGGGGTTTGAAGAATGCATGTAGATGGGATTTGCAATGTTTCTGTTACTGGTGGTGATGAGGAAATTATGCACTAGGGGTTTGAAGGCTTGAGGCAATAGACACAAATGTGTCTAGTGTTGTCGCCTCAACTGTTCCTTTTGAAAGATGGTTCCAGTCCCTGATTGTCTTGGGCAGGAATGAGCAGCTCCTATACTGTTCTGTCCCTTGTCGTTCTGTCCCTTGTCGTTCTGTCACCTTGTCGTTCTGTCACCTTGTCGTTTTGTCACCTTGTCGTTCTGTCACCTTGTCGTTCTGTCACCTTGTCATTCTGTCACCTTGTCGTTCTGTCCACACACATATATATATTAATATGTGTTATGTTATGTGTAAAATTAAATCATGCAATACTATGATTTTTATAACATTACCTTCAAATGAATATATATATATCCATAACAATAATTGGTATAAAACATTTTCAAGTGATACCTTTGACATTTAACAACACAAACGCTTAGTATGGCTGAAACAAGACGGGAACATTAAAAACGCAAGCAACGTTTTCGTATAAATCATTTATTTGCATTTTTTATTATAACTAAGAGAAGTTAATGTTATTATTTGGGGCTGAAAATTTGACAAAACATGCATTCAAGTAAAGCACTTTATTAGAATCCCAATGAGTCACCCCCACCCCATAAGGCTGGCAACAGCCCCTTTTTTGTTAACGCCACTGAAACATTAATATTCGAATGTTCCACACACTTTTACACCGCAGATTTATTTCACAAACCGTTTCAGAACAAACATATGACACTTGAACCAACTGCATACCACTATTTAGTATTATTATTATTATTATTATTATTATTATTATTATTATTATTATTTTTTTTTTTTAAAGAATCTTATAAAGCGCAGTTATCGGGAATTTTTTTTATTGGCCTCATATTTCCTTCACCTTCCCATTGAAAAATAGGAAAAACTAATTTTTGGATATTCGGGGCTTGGGCTGAAAATTTGAAATAATGTGTTGTCATTGGCAACGAATCAACGTGCCAAGTTTCAGCTCCATAGGATGACGGGAAGTGAGTCAATGAGCCAACCGAATATTCTGCCAGACACCCGGAAAGAATCATAGGAACAAAAACGAAATTAGTATGAATGATTTAAAAAAGGGAAAAAAAAAAGAAAAAAAAAAATCGCGAACATTTTCACAAAAAATATGTTTAAAGATCGCGACCATTGCCACAGAAATTGATCCCATCCATGTCGACGCCGCTGTGAAGGTGGTTGTGATACATCCAACCACCTCCTCCCAGAATAAAAACAAATGCCCCGCTGCTGCCTGGACACGTTGCCGTGGTGTACGTGTACCTGCTGTCACATTTTCCGGCGCCCCTCCGGAACGTCCAACGCCCAACTGATATCATTTTGTGACACCCGTGGGGGTGCGAGACAATCACGGCCAGTCTGGTGCTGTCTCTTGAGCCGTGGTACTTCTTGTAGACCTGAGCACGCAGGTCTCTCCAGCGCTCGACTACTTTTGCCAGTTTGTTCACCAGCCGGACGTCACACGTCACGCATTTCAGCCAACAGCGATCGGTATCGGTATCGCCCCAGCCGTATCCGAATACGCGGAGTTTTACCTCGGGGCTTTGTGCGGAGTCGTAAAAAAACCGACACGTTGTTTGGAGGGCTTCTGTTTCATCAAATACGACATGTGTTGCCGTGTTGAGTCTGACCTCGCCCCACACTTTGCTGGGTGTCGGTGATGCGTAGCACTTCGTACACGGGCACGGCCTGTTGTCATTTTCCGTGAACTTTTTCACATCCCACACGCGTCCACTTCCTGTTCTGAAAACGTCACTGCCTCTGTTTCCGTGAAAAGGGTATGGGCTCCGAGTTCCGGGGTAGACACTGGGTCTGTCGGCGCTGGTGCAGGTAAGGCTCAGCTTCACTGTAAGGTCCGCCAGGACCTTGATGAGTTCATGAAGAGTTTCATCACGCAGTGCTTCAGGTAAGTGACCTACGGCGAATTCACGAACTGTTAAAAAGCCCACGTGACCAGCGTTCTTGGTGCAAGACACTAAACATTTCGAGAGGTCGGCTTCCCCCTGGAGACAGACTTCGGTTTCATGGTGACCTACAGGGTGAAAGAGAAGACAGGCTTCAGTTTGTGGGATCTGCACCCAGAGAGAAGATATCATTCAGCTTTATTGTGACCAACAGGGTAACAGATAAGACAGACTTCCGTTAGTGTAATCTTCAGGGTGAGACAGAAGAGTAGACTTCAGTTTCATGGTTACCTACATGGTGAGATATTAGACAAGACCTCAGTTTCATGGTGATCTACAGGGTGAGATAGAAGACAAGACTTCAGTTTCATGGTGATCTACATGGTAAGAAAGAAGACAAGACTTCAGTTTCATGGTGACCTACATGGTGAGATAGAAAAATACACGATTTCAGTTTCATGGTGACCTACATGGTGAGATATAAGAAAGACTTCAGTTTCATGATGACCCACAAGGTGAGATAGAAGACAAGACTTCAGTTTCATTGTGACCTACAGGGTGAGATAGAAGACAAGACTTCAGCTTCATGGTGATCTACATGGTGAGAAAGAAGACAAGACTTCAGTTTCATGGTGGCCTACAGGGTGAGATATAAGACAAGATTTCAGTTGCATGGTGACATACATGGTGAGATATAAGACAAGATTTCAGTTTCATGGTGACCTACATGGTGAGATATAAGACAAGACTTCAGTTTCATGGTGACCTACATAGTGAGATAGAAGACAAGACCTCAGTTTCATGGTGACCTACGTGGTGAGATAGAAGACAAGACTTCAGTTTCATTGTGACCTACATAGTGAGATATAGACAAGAAATCAGTTTCATGGTGATCTACATGGTGAGATATAGACAAGACTTCAGTTTCATGGTGACCTACATGGGGAGAAAGAATACAACTACAGAGTAAAGAAAGAATTATAAAATGTAAAGATACTGTTTATTTATGGCTGGAATCTTTTAAAGTTAATTGAATTAATTTAATTAAATCCTTGTGAAATAAAAAAGGAATATGTTGACATGATATGTTAGATAATTGATATGGAAATTGAATATGCGAATGTTCTATTCATTTTTAATAGTTTTGTGTACGTTTGGTTATCTACAGTTGCTAATGTTTACCTTGAAACATGCGTGCTACGTCATCAGCATTTACGTCATTCTCCATGGTGATTTAATTTGTGAAAAACATTACTTTTCTGAAAATTTAAAGAAAAAAACTTAGCAAAAAAAAAATACAAAGTTAATTTACAAAATTGCACCAAACTTCTACTATTATACCATTCTTGCTCCTATTTATGTAGAGGGGATTTGCAATGTTTCTGTGCCTGGTAATGAAGAGGATATTTCACTGGTTGCAAGGGCTACCCATTGAGGGTATCATGAACTGGGGGTTGGAAGGCCTGAGGCAATAGACGCAAAGGTTTCAAGTGTTGTCACCTCAATTGTTCCCTTTTAAACCTTATTCCAGTCACTGGTGGTCTTTAGCAGTTAATGGTGCTGTGTTCTTGCTGTTATATAGCTGGGACTGCCTGTCATGAGTCATACATACTAATATAATGGCTACTAAAAATAAAATTGAGTACATAGTGAAAAGTTGTTTTTTGCAATATTGTTGTAGGACATAGCCAGGGTGGAGATAGAGCTGTAGGACATAGCCAGGGTGGAGATAGAGCTGTAGGACATAGCCAGGGTGGAGATAGAGCTGTAGGACATAGCCAGGGTGGAGATAGAGCTGTAGGACATAGCCAGGGTGGAGATAGAGCTGTGGCATGGCTCTTTTTAAAATTACATTAATAATAATGCTGTGATCGGGCAGTATATGTAGCACACGGTATGGGAAAGCTTATCTATCTACCAAAAGCCTTCTTCGGGAAATGAAACAATCGCTTATCCGTCAAACTACAAGTAAACCATCGTTAAAGTTGTTTCGTTGCAAGTAAACCATAGCTCAAGCTGTTCAGTTACAAGTAAACAATCGCTCAAGCTGTTCAGTTACAAGTAAACAATCGCTAAAGCTGTTCAGTTACAAGTAAACAATCGCTAAAGCTGTTCTGTTAGAAGTAAACAATTGCTCAAGCTGTTCAGTTACAAGTAAACAATCGCTAAAGCTGTTTAGTTGCAGGTACACCATCGCTAAAGCTGTTTAGCTACAGGTAAACCATTTCTAAAGCTGTTTACTTACAAGTAAACCACCACTAAGCTGTTCATTTACAATAAAAAGAAAAGTGCAACAAAGAAATAAGCACATAGAACTTTAGCATCAAAGTATGCAGTTCACACAGAAATCATTGAGTGTGTATCATTGTAGGTGAGCCATGGCTCACATAGCTGCATAAGTTATTTTTGGATGATAGGTGACTCACATATTGGGCATAGTTATTATAGCTAAGACATGGCTTATGAGCTGGCTTAGTTATTATAGCTAAAACAAGATTCATGGAGCAGAAATATTTATTATAGCTAAGACATGACTCATGGACCTGACATAGTTATTATAGCTAAGACATGACTCATCGACCTGACATAGTTATTATAGCTAAGACATGGCCTATGAGCTGACTTAGTTATTATAGCTAAGACATGATTCATGGAGCAGAAATAGTTATTATAGCTAAGACATGACTCATGGACCTGACATAGTCAGTTATTATAGCTAAGACATGGCCTATGAGCTGACTTAGTTATTATAGCTAAGACATGATTCATGGAGCAGAAATAGTTATTATAGCTAAGACATGACTCATGGACCTGACATAGTTATTATAGCTAAGACATGGCCTATGATCTGACTTAGTTATTATAGCTAAGACATGATTCATGGAGCAGAAATAGTTATTATAGCTAAGACATGGCCTATGAGCTGACTAAGTTATTATAGCTAAGACATGATTCATGGAGCAGAAATAGTTATTATAGCTAAGACATGACTCATGGACATGACATAGTTATTATAGCTAAGACATGACTCATCGACCTGGCATAGTTATTATAGCTAAGACATGTCGCACGAGCTGACGTAGTTATTATAGCTAAGACACGTCGCACGAGCTGACGTAGTTATTATAGCTAAGACACGTCCCACGAGCTGACGTAGTTATTATAGCTGAGACATGACTCATCGACCTGACATAGTTATTATAGCTAAGACACGTCGCACGAGCTGACGTACTTATCATACATGCATGGAGCTGAAATAGCCTAGCAGCCCCTATCGCCGGGACACTTATCTTTAAGGGTGAGGTGGGTGAAGAGTGGGGGAGTGTCCCAGCGTTAAATTATACCAAATCAACAGTACGGTACCCTTTTTTGGAATAATATTGCGGTATTTAGAATCGAATACTTAACAGGTATTTGGATTTGGCTTAAACGTATCGGATGTTAAAGTTACTGAGCGTATCGATATTTTATTTGTTCCACTATTTCACTCATTTTATTAAGAGCGTTGTGAAAATAGATTATAAATTCACTTTTCTTGCTGTAAACATTTGGCTCTGGGGTGGGGGGGGGGGACTCAAATTTCCCTTGCGGGGCAGTGCCCCCCCCCCCGAGTGATGCCGCAAATAACACTGAACACTATACGCAACTTCAACCTGGCCTAGGACAGTCTTAGTAAAGAAAACCACGGGCTTGAGTCGACTAACCAAACATTTTCGGTTTCGATTCAAAGATGCTGCAATCATTAAACCACATCAACTATTTATTTAAAGACTATAACATTGAACGAAATCTGTTACCTTGTGTTAGATGCAATGCTGATCACCTACCGGCGTGGTGACTGAACGGTTGTCCGCTTGATTGAGAAACAGGACAGTAAAGTTAGAAACAGTAACTCTAGTGGCAGTGCACGCATGAGTTGACTTATCTTACCAGGGCTTTTCCCTCAAGTGTCCTTAATACACGAGCTAACCGCCCTGGGGTTGTGTAAGGTTTAGGGGTGAGGGGGGGGTGTTCTGCAAGGTTTCTCAAATGATATTCTTGTGGTTATTTATTTCTCTTAAAGCATTTCTTTTATAAATAATATATGGTATATATATATATAATATATATATATATAATAACTCTTTGTGTTCAGCCATAGAGTTCCCATTAGTTAATGAAATACGAATTCGGTTTTATACATGAACAATAAACTTCCTTGTGATACAAAAAAAAACCAAAAAAAAAAAAAACAACAAACCAACAAAAAACCAACAAAAAACAAAAAATATATAATAACTCTTTGTGTTCAGCAATAGAGTTCCCATTAGTTAATGAAATAAGAATTCGGTTTTATAAATGAACAATAAACTTCCTTGTGATACAAAAAAAAACCAAAAAAAAAAAAACAACAACAAACCAACAAAAAACCAACAAAAAACAGAAGCCTATGTTATTAATGGAAAACAAAAGCCTTTAAATTTAATGAGCCACAGAAGCCTTTTTAATAAATGAAATACAAAATCCCTTATAATTAATGAGCCATAGAAGAGCTTTTAATTAACGAAATACAAAAGCCCTTATAATTAATTATTTATTATTTGCAGCTATGTGAGCCATGGCTCGCCTATAATTATACACCCTTAATGATTAATTCTATTTCTTTGTTACACACATCTATATAAAAGAATAATGAAGCATTTTGTCAACCCCCGCGCCCCCCCCCCCCGATGTTGGCACCTTGGTGGCTGCCAACTACGCTCCACCCACTCAAACTCTCCCTTGACATAGATGCAAATATTCTAGTTAAACGATTTTTTAAGATAGTCAATCCTGTGTCCCTTTGTTGTTTATTCAGGAGACTTATTGTTAGCTTATCCTATGTTTGTTATTCTGGAGCCTATTGTTAGTTAATCCTAAATTTGTGAGACCTTTTATTAGTTAATCCTATATTTGTGAGAGCTATTGTTAGGTAATCATATATTTCTGAGACCTATTGTTAGTTATTCTTATATTTGTGAGACCTATTATTAGGTAATCCTATATTTGTGAGACCTATGTTAATCCTAGTCTTTATGTTTGTTTTTTCCTGAAGCTATAAAGCTGTTATAATCCAATCTCTAACAAAATTCCCTTTCAGTAATTCTCTCAAATTCAGCTGGTTTCTTTTTCTATTTATAGAGCATTTCCTTTTAACAAATTCCTATTTTTAACCTCCGTGGGGAAATTTCTATGAATTTAAAAGGAGCAAATGTTCAAGTCATGTGAACTATACAGTGCGGCGTAAGTGAGAAGAAAGTGGGTCAGCGGTTCAAAGGTTGCTTGAAAATTTCACCTTTCAAATTGATTGTGTCTTGGATTATAATCATTACCAGATGGCACTTTTATTGGACAGTGTATTTACATATATCCTCTCAACTTCTAAGCCATAGAATAAATAGTATTGAGTTAGACAAATATACTAAAGTAATATCTTTGTGATTGGATATT
>CAXITT010000285.1:553868-576144 GCA_964033795.1 Lymnaea stagnalis
ACCCTAACCAAACAGTTCTAGCCCTAACCAAACAGCTCTAAGCCTAACCTCTACCATAAACAGTGAGAGCAGAATCTGTTGTTTACCAGACATGTAAAGTATGGTGTGAGAAGCAAAGTAAGAGTGAAATATGAATAGATTATCGAGATGGCCATCCAAAGGATGGTATGAGAAGCAAAGTAAGAGTGAAATATGAATAGATTATCGAGATGGCCATCCAAAGGATGGTATGAGAAGCAAAGTAAGAGTGAAATATGGATACATTATCGAGATGGCCATCTAAAGGATGATATAAGAAGTAAAGTAAGATTTAAATATGGATACATTATCGAGATGGCCATCTAAAGGATGGTATGAGAAGCAAAGTAGATTATCCTAACAACAAGCCTAGTTTTCTGACCTTTGACCTACTTTTCTATATCAAGACCCTGGCAATGTACCCAAGTGGTAAATTATTACACAAAATATTAAAACATGTCTTTAATCTATTTGTAATGAAATACAGCATTTTCAAGAACAGAGAATCATCTCAAATGGCCATGATGGTGATGAACGTAACGGAAATGATAAGAAGAAATAGCATGATGGTGATGAACGTAACGGAAATGATAAGAAGAAATAGCATGATGGTGATGAACGTAACGGAAATGATAAGAAGAAATAGCATGATGGTGATGAACGTAACAGAAATGATAAGAAGAAATAGCCATGCTGGTGATGAACGTAACAGAAATGATAAGAAGAAATAGCCATGCTGGTGATGAACGTAACGGAAATGATAAGAAGAAATAGCCATGCTGGTGATGAACGTAACGGAAATGATAAGAAGAAATAGCCATGCTGGTGATGAACGAAACGGAAATGATAAGAAGAAATAGCCATGCTGGTGATGAACGTAACAGAAATGATAAGAAGAAATAGCCATGCTGGTGATGAACGTAACAGAAATGATAAGAAGAAATAGCCATGATGAACACAAGAACAATAATAAGATTTAGATATAATGGCACTGAAGATAATTATTAGTTAAAAGAAGAAAAAGCCATGCTGGTGAGGACATAATGAAGAAGAATAAGAAGAAATAGCCACGCTGGTGAGGGCAATAATGAAGAAGAATAAGAAGAAAAAGCCATGCTGGTGAGGGCAATAATGAAGAAAAATAAGAAGAAAAAGCCATGCTGGTGAGGACAATAATGAAGAAGAATAAGAAGAAATAGCCATTGATGGCGAAAAACAAAATAAGAAAGAAGAAAAAGAGTGTGTACACTTATAATGATAAAATAATATTAACTGAACCATTTAAATAAATAGATTCAGTTTGTAGAAAGATTTTTGAAAATTTAATTACCATCAATCGGCCAGAAGCCATGCTTTCTCACATAACTAGATGTTAGAATTTTTCATAAGATTATTTTTCTCTCTTAACCTTGTAACTTATAACCGTTTAACGACGAGTAATAAATAGAACAGAGCGTTCAGAAGAGCATTAATATATAACTGTGCGTTTAGCGTAGTACTATTAATATTATAATACAACAGAGTGTTTATTTATTGTACTATTAATATACATAGAGAATGATCAGCTTGATGTTAATTCTTTAAAAAAAAAAATTAAAAGAAACTATTGGCCATCCTGTCACATGTACGGCCTCATAAGAGGGCTAAGTGGGGCACTTTCTTTCAACAAATTGTATGTTCAATCACGTGATCTGTCTTTGGCGCAGTGGTCTCTCTTCGGCGCAGTAGTCTCTCTTCGGCGCTGTGGTCTCTCTTCGGCGCAGTGGTCTCTCTTTGGCGCAGTGGTCTCTCTTTGGCGCAGTGGTCTCTCTTTGGCGCAGTGGTCTCTCTTTGGCGCAGTGGTCTCTCTTTGGCGCAGTGGTCTCTCTTTGGCGCAGTGGTCTCTCTTTGGCGCAGTTGTCTCTCCTTGGCGCAGTGGTCTTTCTTTGGCGCAGTGGTCTCTCTTTGGCGCAGTGGTCTCTCTTTGGCGCAGTGGTCTCTCTTTGGTGCAGTTGTCTCTCCTTGGCGCAGTGGTCTCTCTTTGGCGCAGTTGTCTCTCCTTGGCGCAGTGGTCTCTCTTTGGCGCAGTGGTCTCTCTTTGGCGCAGTTGTCTCTCCTTGGCGCAGTGGTCTCTCTTTGGCGCAGTTGTCTCTCCTTGGCGCAGTGGTCTCTCTTTTGCGCAGTGGTCTCTCTGGTGCGGGGAACGGCAATACAATATATCAGACAGGGGTCTCAAATTCTCATGATCACTGGCTCCTGCTGACTGGTGGTATAGTGTTCACATTGACTAAGAGCCATAGGTTAAATTAATATTTATTTGTTTACAATCAAGTCCCTTTCACTTTGAGGTGGTAACAACAACATATCATAAAATAACACTACATGTGATAACACAATACAAATTATAATGACATATTGAGAAACAACCTCATTGAATCTGTTCTAAGCTTTAACGGTGTCCTTGGCTCATGCAATCTCCTTTATTGAATATATATAGTGGAGCTTATGTTGCCACCAGAGCTCGCTCCACTGTGTGTGTGACTCCACCATTCGTTGCCCTGACCTAATATAAACACAGGTGCCCCGCTGCTGCCAGGGCATGTGTCCGTCGTGTACGTGAACTGTACAGTTCTGAAATCTGTTGACCCCGGTGTCATCTGAGTCCATTCTCCGACGGTCACTTGCTTTGAACAGCCGTGCGGGTGGGATACGATAACGGTCAGCCTCTTATCGTCCTTGACGTCCTTGAACTTATCGGTCAGCTGCCTGAAAAGGTCACGGTAGGACCTCGCTGTCCTCCAAAGCGAGTCCACTAGCGTTAGGTCGTGACTGGCACAGGTTAGCAAGCACCTGTCCCCAGACACGTCCGCTCTCTTCCCCACAACACCGACAACATCAAGAGTCAAACCTTGGTCCGAGTCTGTGTCGTAGAACAGTCGACATGAAGCATGTTCGGCCTCCTTCTCATCAAACACGACGTGTGTGGCCGTGTGAATGACGATCGCATCCCACGTCATCACCGGTGTGCCGGACGTCCTACACACCTTACACTTGCACGGCTCATTGTTGACGACCGTGCGTTTATAAAAATCCACGCACCTTCCCGACCCGGTGCGAGAAAAGTTATGGCTGCCGCGAGATTTGAAAAACGGATAGGGTATATCCGTGAAGGGGAAGAACTCTGGTCTGTCATTGCTGATGTGTGACACAGTCAAGAGGGCCGTCAGCCGGGATATCAGCTGAATGACGTCCACGAGTTGAGCATCCTGGTACCTGGCGGGCAGGTGTGAGATGGTGAAGTCATTGACTGGGATGAACTGCTGGTGGCCAGGGTTCTTAGTGCAGCGTGTTTTGTGTTGGTGAATGTCTGCTTCTGTGCCAAAGTTCACTTCACATTCATGGCACCCTGGTCATTCAGTTCAAGATAAGACATTCAATTAAATCTTTGCCATAATATATTTTAAATTGATAAAGAGATCTGGAGTACCTTAATGTTTATTGAAGTGTTTTGAACCATTATTGTAGGAAAAAGCGATTAAAAAATTTATTAAAAAAAAAAAAAAAAAAAGCTATCATGCAGAGCTATCGTAATCATGACAGTTACATCTGTATCCAGGATTTATCAGTTAAAATTAAATACAGATGTTGGACTCTTCACAGGAGTTAGACTCTTCTCAATTAACCAAGTACTGCTACTATATGCTGCCCTAGCACTGTACATGTTCTTGCATACCCCGTTACTGTAACGGTTCTTACATATCTCAGTACTGTGAATGTTCTCACATACCTTGATACTGTAGCAGTTTTACATAGCCTAGTACTGTAGCTGCATACCCTAGTACTGTAGCTACATGCCCTAGTACTGTCGCTTCATGCCCTAGCACTGTCGCTTCATGGCCTTAGTACTGCCACTGTTCTTACATAACCCGGTACTGTAAATGTTCTTACTTACCTTGAAGTTTTCTAGTTTCTTGAGCCAAGTCCAGAACGTCTGATTGGGGCTCCATGCGAATGTCATGTGACGTGGACATATTTATACAGTTCATTTATGCCTGTTATAAACGGTTTAGTCTGTATAGTAATATAAATAAGTAGCCTTCACTCTACACATTCAGTCAAGTCTCACTCTATACATTCAGTCAAGTCTCACTCTACACATTCAGACAAGTCTCACTCTACCCATTCAGGTAAGTCAAACTAATACAAGTTGTAACAAATTGTTACTCTATTGGTTAAAATGGCCGGATTTACAATTGTCTATGCCTTAGGAAAAAGAACGTAATTTTGAGCCCATTGCCCCTGAATAAAAGAATGTAATTTTGCGCCCATTACCCATCAACAAAAGAAATTAATTTTGCGCCCATTGCCCCTGAACCAAGAGAACATAATTTTGCGTCCATTTCCCTTGAACAAAAGAACTTAATTTTGCACCCGCTGTCCCTGAACAAATGGACATAATTATAAGCCTCTTTCCCTCTAAATAAATAAGCATATGAAATTGCTTACTTATTTTTAAATAAAATGTATGTATTTCACGAGAGTTATCCCCCTGTAAAGTTGGAGGGGGGTGGGGGGGGGGTAACACGCCACCGCTATCTCCCACCAGGACAATAATCCAGNCGGAAGCGCTATCTCCCACCAGGCCAATAATCCAGGCCCTGACCTCGGTAGCAGAAGTAACGTGGCGAATGTTACAGAAAAAAAACAAAAAAAAAAACAATGACATGTTTACAAGTTATTCAGTATTGTTTGCAAACAATTTCATCTACACTAGGGTGGGGAAACATAACGTCCCTTAAAAACGGGATTGTCCCGTTTTTTCACGATCGTACCCGCTGTCTCGAAAAAATCTCTCGGGACGCCTAACTAAATGTCCCGTTTCTAAAACTAATTACATTTTCAACTTACTAAAACTTCCTAATGTATCATATTGCTTCAAGTCATAATTTGGCTTGCTGTGTAGCCAGTGCCAGTAGTGATGTGGGCTCGCGTGATGCCTGCACTGCCCCCCCCCCACCACCACCACTCTGCTTAAACCACAGTGCCTCTGCCAGAGATCTTCGATGAATCAATACAACAAGTATTCACTGCCAACTTCTTGTTTTCGTTTATGATATACTTCAGATTTTAAACTCAATGACAAAAGTGAAGGTAAATTAAAAAAGTGAAGGTAAATGACAAAAGTGAAGGTAAATTAAAAAAGTGAAGGTAAATTAAAAAAGATTTCTAGGTCTCAAAATAGTTTCCAATGCGCATGTTTCAATAAACAGTTTCCGGTGGGGGCCCCCGGACCCCTCTTTAGCGGGAGGGTATTCCCAAAACCCTCCTAGGGCGTGTCCCGTTTTTTTCCAGTTCATGATTTGGTCACCCCAACCTACACCCATATCCATTAAATCTAATGAGCCATACATTTACGTCATCACTCTCTACAGCATATGTCGTGTGACGTGACAGGCCCAAAAAATGAATTCCCCATTTCTGTCACACACTGACAACGTAACCCCGGTGTTTTCATGGAAAATGTCTGAGTTAGCGGTAGTTAGGGATTCTCACGGATTTTATACATTCCGGCCCTGAACAATTCTCCTACATAAATACACATTCAGTCAAGTCTCACTCTACACATTCAGTCAAGTCTCACTCTACACATTCAGTCAAGTCTCACTCTACACATTCAGTCAAGTCTCACTCTACACATTCAGTCAAGTCTCACTCTACACATTCAGTCAAGTCTCACTCTACACATTCAGTCAAGTCACACTCTACACATTCAGTCAAGTCTCACTCTACACATTCAGTCAAGTCTCACTCTACACATTCAGTCAAGTCTCACTCTACACATTCAGTCAAGTCTCACTCTACACATTCAGTCAAGCCTCACTCTACACATTCAGTCAAGCCTCACTCTACACATTCAGTCAAACCTCACTCTACACATTTAGTCAAGCCTCACTCTACACATTCAGTCAAGCCTCACTCTACACATTCAGTCAAGTCTCACTCTACACATACAGTCAAGTCTCACTCTACACATTCAGTCAAGTCTCACTCTACACATTCCGTCAAGCCTCACTCTACACATTCAGTCAAGCCTCACTCTACACATTCAGTCAAGCCTCACTCTACACATTCAGTCAAGTCTCACTCTACACATTCAGTCAAGTCTCACTCTACACATTCAGTCAAGTCTCACTCTACACATTCAGTCAAGTATCACTCTACACATTCAGTCAAGTCTCACTCTACACATTCAGTCAAGTCTCACTCTACACATTCAGTCAAGCCTTACTCTACACATTCAGTCAAGCCTCACTCTACACATTCAGTCAAGTCAAACAAATGAACGTTCCAATGATATAAAAAAATAACTTCAAATTCACTAGCACGTGTCGAAAAACAATAATATACAACGACTTTTCATTACAACCCAAACCTTTAGCTGAGCTGTTGTGAACAAGACCGATGAACCTTTACACATGCGTGATGGTGATACAATGACTCTCTACAGTGGGTAGACTCTTTACAGTAGGTAGACTCTTCACAGTAGGTAGACTCTTCACAGTAGGTAGACTCTTTACAGTAGGTAGACTCTTTACAGTAGGTAGACTCTTCACAATAGGTAGACTCTTTACAGTAGGTAGACTCTTCACAGTAGGTAGACTCTTCACAGTAGGTAGACTCTTTACAGTAGGTAGACTCTTTACAGTAGGTAGACTCTTCACAATAGGTAGACTCTTTACAGTAGTTAGACTCTTCACAGTAGGTAGACTCTTTACAGTAGGTAGACTATTTACAGCAGGTAGACTCTTTACAGTAGGTAGACTCTTTACAGCAGGTAGACTCTTTACAGCAGGTAGACTCTTTACAGTAGGTAGACTCTTTACAGTAGGTAGACTCTTTACACCAGGTAGACTCTTTACAGCAGGTAGACTCTTTACAGTAGGTAGACTCTTCAAATTAGGTAAACTCTTCAAAGTAGGTAGACTCTTCAAAGTAGGTAGACTCTTTACAGTAGGAGACTCTTTACAGCAGTTGGGCTCTTTACACTAGGTAGACTCTTCGCAGTAGGTACACTCTTTACAGTAGGTAGAATTTTACATCAGGCTTTACTATAGGTAGACTCTTTAAAGTAAATAGACTCTTTACAATAGGTAGATCATTACAAATTTACAGCAGGCTTTACAGTAGGTAGACTCTTCACAGTATATAGACTCTTTACACTAGGTAGACTCTTCACAGTAGGTAGACTCTTTACAGTAGGTAGACTCTTTACAGTAGGTAGACACTTTACAGTAGGCAGAATCATTACAAATTTACAGCAGGCTTTACATTAGGTAGACTCTTTACAGTAGGTTGACTCTTTACAGTAGGTAGACTTTTTACAGTAGGTTTACTCTTCACGGGCGTTTGGCCCTTGACAATTTACCCAGTATTTGGTTACGCACTTAAAAAAAAAATTGATTTTGAACTTAATTTCGCCCGCCATAATACATAATACACTGTAATACAACTAGTATACATATACACTGTAATACAACTAGTATACATATACACTGTAATACAACTAGTATACATATACACTGTAATACAACTAGTATACATACGCTGTAATACACCAGTCGTAATTCATATAGTTTAATACATCGTCTATGTAATAACTTAACTTGCATTCAACTATGAAATACACACCATAGCATATTACAATAGAAACCTAGTCTAGCACACTATGGCTGATCCACAGCAGTGAACAGATGTAGGACATTATATCCCATCTATACTTTGTAACCCTACTTTAAGTTGTGTTCCATCTTTACGTTGTGTAACCAAACCTTATAGAATCACCCCAAAGTGTGATAACTTATTAACTTCGCCTTTTAAATTATATTAGAAATATTGTTACCTCACGATCAAGAGGTCTTCTTACTACATACAACTCCTTATTTACTACTTTCTTATTATATTTAGAACTTACTGCCTACTTATGTTTACTATTTACTACTTACTATTTTCTATTTAAAATTTACGACTTACTACTTACGATCTATGACTTAATTTATGTTAATCAATACCTAGGATTCGTTAATTCTAAAGGGTGAATCCCTTTTAGAGTCTTAGTCGAAGACAGTTACGCCATTGCAGTTCCTTTAAGAGTATTTGGGACAATCAGTTTTGGATGGGAGAGTACACACCAATACACAATGTGTTATGATCAACAGCATACCTCTACACACAATGTGCTTTGACCTACTTCCACCATGTCGTCCGATACGACTGCGGACATCATGATTAAAACTTAGTTTAAAGGTTAATAGATGCAAGATTAATAAGTGAGCAAGGGTTGGTGGGGGAAAAAAGGTGAGAGGTTGAGGGGAGGGGGTCATTGAACCACCTGGGTAGGGCCTATACTTTGGGCACACACTTCCACAAAAAAAAAACCCAACTCCGCAGAAGGCTGAAAAGTCCCACACTACATAATGACAATAGGGCCACGTCGATTGGGGGAGGGGGGGGGAGTAGGAGGTCACCCCCACCCCTTTTTCCTAAGCCACTAGGTTACGCCTTTTCCTTCTTTCTAAGCCTGTTAGCTAATCAATTTTGCATTCATGTAAAATTTATTCGTTTAAAAAAAATAATAATATGTCAATAGCTGATTTAGTGCATCGGTGGGTCGGTGGGTCGGTGGGTGGCATTTGTTTTAAGAAAGTTGATTTGCGGCATTCTTTTGCTGTGTGGCATTAAGTTCCTAGGTGGTATTATGTTTCTCGGTGGCATTATGTTTCCAGGTGGTATTATGTTTCTAGGTGGCATTATGTTTCTCGGTGGCATTATGTTTCTAGGTGGTATTATGTTTCTAGGTGGCATTATATTTCCAGGTAGCATTATGTTTCTCGGTGGTATTATGTTTCTAGGTGGTATTATGTTTCTAGGTGGCATTATGTTTCTAGGTGGCATTATGTTTCTAGGTGGTATTATGTTTCTAGGCGGCATTATGTTTCTTGGTGGTATTATGTTTCTAGGTGTCATTATGTTTCTAGGTGGTATTATGTTTCTCGGTGGTATTATGTTTCTAGGTGGTACTATGATTCTAGGTGGTATTATCTTTCTAGGTGGCATTATATTTCTAGGTGGTATTATATTTCTAGGTGGCATTATGTTTCTAGGTGGTATTATGTTTCTAGGTGGCATTATGTTTCTAGGTGACATTATGTTTCTCTGTGGCATTATGTTTCACGGGGGCATTATGTTTCTAGGTAGTATTATGTTTCTCGGTGGTATTATGTTTCTAGGTGGCATTGTGTTTCTCGGTGGCATTATGTTTCTTGGTTGCATTATGTTTCTAGGTGGCATTATGTTTCTAGGTGGTATTATGTTTCTAGGTGGCATTATGTTTCTCGGTGGTATTATGTTTCTAGGTGGTATTATGTTTCTAGGTGGCATTATGTTTCTAGGTGGCATTATGTTTCTCTGTGGTATTATTTTTCTAGGTGGTATTATGTTTCTAGGTGGCATTATGTTTCTAGGTGGCATTATGTTTCTAGGTGGTATTATGTTTCTAGGCGGCATTATGTTTCTTGGTGGTATTATGTTTCTAGGTGTCATTATGTTTCTAGGTGGTATTATGTTTCTCGGTGGCATTATGTTTCTAGGCGGTACTATGTTTCTAGGTGGTATTATCTTTCTAGGTGGCATTATGTTTCTAGGTGGTATTATGTTTCTAGGTGGCATTATGTTTTTAGGTGGTATTATGTTTCTAGGTGGCATTATGTTTTTAGGTGGTATTATGTTTCTAGGTGGTATTATGTTTCTAGGTGGCATTATGTTTCTAGGTGGTATTATGTTTCTAGGTGACATTATGTTTCTCGGTGGCATTATGTTTCTAGGTGACATTACGTTTCTAGGTGGTACTATGTTTCTAGGTGGTATTATCTTTCTAGGTGGCATTATGTTTCTAGGTGGTATTATGTTTCTAGGTGGCATTATGTTTCTAGGTGGTATTATGTTTCTAGGTGGCATTATGTTTTTAGATGGTATTATTTTTCTAGGTGGTATTATGTTTCTCGGTGGTATTATGTTTCTCGGTGGTATTATGTTTCTGGGTGGCATTATGTTTCTAGGTGGCATTATGTTTCTAATTGGCATTACGTTTCTAGGTGGCATTATGTTTCTAGGTGGTACTATGTTTCTAGGTGGTATTATCTTTCTAGGTGGCATTATGTTTCTTGGTGGTATTATGTTTCTAGGTGGCATTATGTTTCTAGGTGGTATTATGTTTCTTGGTAGTATTATGTTTTTAGGTGGTATTATGTTTCTAGGTGACATTATGTTTCTCTGTGGCATTATGTTTCTCGGTGGCATTATGTTTCTCGGTGGTATTATGTTTCTAGGTGGCATTATGTTTCTCGGTGGCATTATGTTTCTTGGTTGCATTATGTTTCTAGGTGGCATTATGTTTCTAGGTGGCATTATGTTTCTAGGTGGTATTATGTTTCTAGGTGGCATTATGTTTCTCTGTGGCATTATGTTTCTCGGTGGCATTATGTTTCTTGGTGGTATTATGTTTCTTGGTGGTATTATTTTTCTAGGTGGGATTATGTTTCTCGGTGGCATTATGTTTCTTGGTTGCATTATGTTTCTAGGTGGCATTATGTTTCTAGGTGGTATTATGTTTCTTGGTTTCATTATAGGTGTATTATGTTTCTAGGTGGTATTATGTTTCTATGTGGCATTATGTTTCTCGGTGGTTCTAGGTGGTATTATGTTCCTAGGTGGCACTATGTTTCTCGGTGGCATTATATTTCTCGGTGGCATTATGTTTATCGGTTTCATTATGTTTCTAGGTGGCATTATGTTTCTAGGTGACATGTTTTTAGGTGGCATTATGTTTCTAGGTGGTATTATGTTAAACACTGACAATAGTATCCCCTTAACGCACACTAACGTTTGATTGTAGCACAGAAAACAGAAATGTAGACTGTAGCACATAAATGTATACTGTAGCACAGAAATGTAGACTGTACACAGAAATGTAGACTGTAGCACAGAAATGTAGACTGTTGCACAGAAATGTAGACTGTAGCACAGAAATGTAGACTGTAGCACAGAAATGTAGACTGCAGCGTATCAAGTGTAGAATGTAGTACAGCATGGACTAATACATTCTATAAAAAAATACCTTGTGATTACAATTGAAGTAGAGAATATATATCGCAAAAAAAGATATGTAGACATAGTATCATTTAAACAACACATTTTTGTGTGTATAACTTTATTGACTTTTTCAAATACAATAAACAGACAAATACATAAACCTCTAAACTAAATAGGTTGTTAATCATGACAAGAGTTTAAATAGGTTGTTAATCATGACAAGAGTTTAAATAGGTTTTTAATCATGACAAGAGTTTAAATAGGTTGTTAATCATGACAAGAGTTTAAATAGGTTGTTAATCATGACAAGAGTTTAAATAGGTTGTTAATCATGACAAGAGTTTAAATAGGTTGTTAATCATGACAAGAGTTTAAATAGGTTGTTAATCATGACAAGAGTTTAAATAGGTTGTTAATCATGACAAGAGTTTAAATAGGTTGTTAATCATGACAAGATGATCCCAAATAAATTACGGCAAAATATAAACCAATGCAATTTTGGTTATTTTATTCTGAATTTTGTGTTTCTACACGTTACACAATCTTTGGTTTATTTAAAAAAACAATCACATTATAGAGAATTAATAGTAGATATATTAATTGCATCGACTGGATGCAAGAATTATTGGGTATTTACAAGTGCTAGAATTATTGGATCTAAGCAAGGGTCAGAACTGTTGGGTCTCTACAAGGGCTAGAATTGTTGGGTCTCTACAAGGGCTAGAATTGTTGGGTCTCTACAAGGGTTAGAATTGTTGGGTCTCTACAAGTGCTAGAATTGTTGGGTCTCTACAAGGGCTAGAACTGTTGGGTTTCTACAAGGGTTAGAATTGTTGGGTCTCTACAAGGGCTAGAATTGTTGGGTCTCTACAAGGGCTAGACTTGTTGGGTCTCTACAAGGGCTAGAAGTGTTGGGTCTCTACAAGGGTTAGAATTGTTGGGTCTCTACAAGGGTTAGAATTGTTGGGTCTCTACAAGGGCTAGAATTGTTGGGTCTCTAAAACGCTTAGACTTGTTGGGTCTCTAAAACGCTTAGACTTGTTGGGTCTCTACAACGGCTAGACTTGTTGGGTCTAAGCAAGGGCTAGAAGTGGCTAGAAAATGGAATGAACTGAAAAAAGATGTTCAGACTCAGATTTTAAGCATTTTCTATGGAAACAGTCTCAACAGATAACTTCAGTTAGATTTTTAATTTAAAAGAAAAGTGTTTGTGACTGAAATAACAATTATAAATTTTGTCTTGGCAGTGATCACCTATGGCTGTTCCGTTGGAGTCAACGTGTCTTCGGGCTCCCCACAGCGTCCGGAAGACACCTTCTGAATCTGACCGTTAGCGGGTCTCATACAGTTGACTCCCTGTAGGAAGCAGTCGTTGGAGTAAGTGTTCCCATCACTGGCACAGAGAGGACTCCAGAGGGTGGAACACACGACGGGGCACTCGGGGACTTCCGCCCCACCTGAGACAATAGTTTTGTGCACTCGATAAAATTAAAGAAACTAAATACAAAGTTAATTAGAACAAAATTATATCCATTTAATGTTTATTTGTTTTAAATCATGTACTTATAATGATCACAGAGATATGCAACCTGTGCAAACTATGCAACCTTTGCAACCTATGCAACATATGCAAACAAGACTGGGTGGACATTTTTGTTCCCATAATCCAGTCATTCTGCCAATATCCAGTTACAAGACGCGCGTTGGATCACAGCGTTGTATAAACTTCAACGTCCATGTACACTTTCCCTGGTATATTTACGTGCGTACATAAACACTTTCCCTAGTATATTTACGTGCGTACATATACACTTTCCCTAGTATATTTACATTCGTACATATACACCTTTCCTAGTATATTTACGTGCATTCATATACACTTTCCCTAGTATATTTACGTTCGTACATATACATTTCGCTAGTATATTAACGTGCGCACATATAAACTTTCCCTAGTATATTTACGTGCGTACATATACACTTTCCCTGGTATATTTACGTGCGTACATATACACTTTCCCTAGTATATTTACATTCGTACATATACACCTTTCCTAGTATATTTACGTGCATTCATATACACTTTCCCTAGTATATTTACGTTCGTACATATACATTTCGCTAGTATATTAACGTGCGCACATATAAACTTTCCCTAGTATATTTACGTGCGTACATATACACTTTCCCTGGTATATTTACGTGCGTACATATACACTTTCCCTAGTATATTTACGTGCGAACATATACACTTTCCCTAGGATATTTACGTGCGTACATATACACTTTCCCTGGTATATTTACGTGCGTACATATAAAATTTCCCTAGTATATTTACGTGCGTACATATACACTTTCCCTGGTATATTTACGTGCGTACATATACACATTCCCTAGTATATTTACGTGCGTACATATACACTTTCCCTAGTATATTTACGTGCGCACATATACACTTTCCCTAGTATATTTACGTTCGTACATATACACTTTCCCTAGTATATTTACGTGCGTACATATACACTTTCCCTAGTATATTTACGTGCGTACATATACACTTTCCCTAGTATATTTACGTGCGTACATATACACTTTCCCTAGTATATTTACGTGCGTACATATACACTTTCCCTAGTATATTTACGTTCGTACATATACTTTTTCCCTAGTATATTTACGTTCGCACATATACACTTTCCCTAGTATATTAACGTGCGCACATATACACTTTCCCTAGTATATTTACGTGCGTACATATACACTTTCCCTAGTATATTTACGTTCGTACATATACACTTTCCCTAGTATATTTACGTTCGTACATATACACTTTCCCTAGTATATTTACGTGCGTACATATACACTTTCCCTAGTATATTTACGTGCGTACATATACACATTCCCTAGTATATTTACGTTCGTACATATACACTTTCCCTAGTATATTTACGTGCGTACATATACACTTTACCTATTATATTTACGTGCGTACATATACACTTTCCCTAGTACATTTACGTTCGTACATATACATTTCGCTAGTATATTAACGTGCGCACATATACACTTTCCCTAGTATATTTACGTTCGTACATATACATTTCGCTAGTATATTAACGTGCGCACATATACACTTTCCCTAGTATATTTACGTTCGTACATATACATTTCGCTAGTATATTAACGTGCGCACATATACACTTCCCCTAGTATATTTACGTTCGTACATATACATTTCGCTAGTATATTAATGTGCGCACATATACACTTTCCCTAGTATATTTACGTGCGTACATATACACTTTCCCTAGTATATTTACGTTCGTACATATACATTTCGCTAGTATATTAACGTGCGCACATATACACTTTCCCTAGTATATTTACGTGCGTACATATACACTTTCCCTAGTATATTTATGTTCGTACATATACATTTTGCTAGTATATTAACGTGCGCACATATACACTTTCCCTAGTATATTTACGTTCGTACATATACATTTCGCTAGTATATTAATGTGCGCACATATACACTTTCCCTAGTATATTTACGTGCGTTCATATACACTTTCCCTAGTATATTTACGTTCGTACATATACATTTCGCTAGTATATTAACGTGCGCACATATACACTTTCCCTAGTATATTTACGTGCGTACATATACACTTTCCCTAGTATATTTATGTTCGTACATATACATTTTGCTAGTATATTAACGTGCGCACATATACACTTTCCCTAGTATATTTACGTTCGTACATATACATTTCGCTAGTATATTAACGTGCGCACATATACACTTCCCCTAGTAAATTTACGTTCGTACATATACATTTCGCTAGTATATTAACGTGCGCACATATACACTTTCCCTAGTATATTTACGTGCGCACATATACACTTTCCCTAGTATATTTACGTGCGTACATATACACTTTCCCTAGTATATTTACGTGCATTCATATACACTTTCCCTAGTATATTTACGTGCGTACATATACACTTTCCCTAGTATATTTACGTGCGTACATATACACTTTCCCTAGTATATTCACGTGCGCACATATACACTTTCCCTAGTATATTTACGTGCGTACATATACACTTTCCCTAGTATATTTACGTTCGTACATATACACCTTTCCTAGTATATTTACGTGCGTACATATACACTTTCCCTAGTATATATTGTTCGTACATATACACCTTTCCTAGTATATTTACGTGTGTACAAGGACACTGTGCCTTTCCTCCTCTTGTAAGCGTTTGCGCGACACTCAGTTATCATCCCGCAGCAGAAAACCGTTTGACCACCCCCCTCCCCCTCCTTTGATTTGCGCTATAATTAAGCATGTGAAATTGCAGACACGTGACATTTAGCTATTACTGCTGAAAATCTTGTCAGGAGTTTACACTTTGTTTAAAACTTTTTCATTTAATAAAACAAAATTTGTCCCCAAAATGTGTTTTTCGACGAACAGAAAAAATATTGCCTCAGGAGGGGCGCCAGCTGCCCCCCCCCACTACCTACGCTATTGTCGATGTAAACTTTTAAAGTGGTGCAACGAATTATACGGTTTTTAATAATATGTTATTGAGAGATTCCTTTTGATATGCTAAGTCTTTGTGTTACAAGCACTGTGCGGGAAACAATATGCTTTGAATTACAAGCACTGTGCGGGAAACATATGCTTTATATTACAAGCACTGTTCGGGAAACCATATTTTTGAATTACAAGCACTGTACGGGAAACAATATGCCTTGAATTATTAGCACTGTTCGGGAAACATATGCTTTGTATTACAAGAACTGTACGGGAAACAATATGCTTTGAATTGCAAGCACTGTATGGGGAAAATATGCTTTGTATACAATTTTTTAAACAATATTATTATTTTTTTTTATAATAGCATTACAGCCCATTTCTTGTTTGACTTTAGAAAAATCAAATGCGTAGTCTATCATTTATTTATATTTCAATATGATTTTTTTTTTTTTTTTGTTTGAAAGAATAAAAAATTTTCAACATTTAAAAAAAAACTGCAAGGACATGATATTTGCAGGTGAACTCGACAAAATTTATTTATATTTAAATATTTTTTTTTTTTTTTTTTTTGTTTGAAAGAATAAAAAATTTTCAACATTTAAAAAAAAAACTGCACGGACATGCTATTTGCAGGTGAACTCGACAAACTTCATGTAAGTGAAACATACTTCGTGTAAATGAAGCACACTTCGTGTAAATGAAACAAGATTTAAAAAGCATGGATTTCAGAAAAGAAACAATCTCAAATAAGTTAAACTCAGATCTCAATAAATAACAGTAGACTTTACCTGGGTTATAGATGGACATCAGCACTAGCAGCACAATGGACAATATTAGGGTTGACTTTGCCATGGTGGCTTTTCTGTTGATCTAAAGAAATATTATTAATAATTAATGCAAACATTTTGCTCTTTACTAGCTCAATCTTATATGGATGTATTTTTTTATAATCTCTGCATTCATTCTTTTAGCTATGAATACATCTAGACATAATCTCTATAATCATTCTGTCAAGTATGAAAAGATCAACCCATTAAATGCTCTACTCGTCCCATTCTTACTATGACGATATAATATTAATATTTTGTTTCGATACAACGAGTAAACAAAATGATCAATTCCAATTTTCGAGTTAGCATCAATATTAAATTTGACCATACAAATCATCTTTTTCTATACTCGACATGAGAATTCATCACTTACTTTTGATATTTGACATGAGAATTCATCACTTACCTAGAGCTTATTTGGTGCAAATTGTCACAGCCAGTCAGCGAGATGTTCAACAGCCAATGAATCGTAGGACTGCACAGCGAGGTGACGCTGTGAACCTAATGAAGGCTCTCGCCTGAAAGACTCCAGCGGTTTTAATTGAGTAGCATGGTTGAGTGGTTTCTATCCTGGTACATGTGTTAAATGATCCGATGCTAAATGCTAAGATTCGCTCTCATTAGGGACCTGACTTTTTAAACATTTATTTTTTTAAAAATAAAATATCATTAGCGACCCTCTACATTTTATAACTGTTACATGGTTAGGTGTTAGGTGTTAGGTGTTAGGTGTTAGGTGTTAGGTTGTTAGGTGTTAGGTGTTAGGGGTTAGGTTTAGGTGTTAGGTGTTAGGTGTTAGGTGTTAGTTATTAGGTGTTTACATATAAAAGGGAATGGTTTGAATACATAATTTTTCCCGTATTCATGTACAAGAAATTACCCGCCAAAACAACTGTAGCCGCCAAACAATGGCGCTGGCATTACGCGATCTTCCAATCTACTTGACATAACATGCACTCAAGTATCGCAGTTGATAAGAGTCCCCAAATCGCGGCGATCTTCCCATCTACTTGACATAACATGCACTCAAGTATCGCAGTTGATAAGAGTCCCCAAATCGCGGCGATCTTCCCATCTACTTGACATGACATGCACTCAAGTATCGCAGTTGATAAGAGTCCCCAAATCGCGGCGATCTTCCCATCTACTTGACATAACATGCACTCAAGTATCGCAGTTGGTAAGAGTCCCCAAATCGCGGCGATCTTCCCATCTACTTGACATAACATGCACTCAAGTATCGCAGTTGATAAGAGTCCCAAATCGTGCCAACTTCGGGGAGTTTTATTTTGCGCGCCAACTGAACAGAGAGCTACAATAATTTATGCGTACCAAGAAGATTTATTTTTAGAATTGTTCATGACAATATGCTATACGATGAGAACAAATATTTTATAAATGATATTTCACGGAGAAAGTGCAACAGTACTGTTCATAAAATGGGTTTTTCATAAAAAAATCAACTCACATTGAAGATTAGCACTCACAGTCTCCAACAACACAAAGTTTGAGAACCGTTCCTTTGTTTGATTCCTTCTTAAGGACAAATTAATGATTGGTTCAATGAGTTAGTTTTACTGCCACCAAGCCGTTGTTAAGTATTTGAATAACAGATGTTGTAGCAATCCCCCACCCCGCCACCCGCTAAGTTTGCCACACTACTGCTCTACCATGGCCAAGTGGTCCCACCAACAATTGTGATGAAACACCGAACCATTGGGACATAAGCCGTTCAATTAACTTCAGTAATCTGTGCTAATATTTGATGCGGACATAGAACTCAGAGCTCAGCAATGGTAACAATCACACCAGTCTAGCTTGATGCCACACTTGACTATTTACTATATCTTCCACATCTAGCGTGATCCCATACTTGGCTATTTACTATCAACCACATCTAGCTTGATGCCACACTTGACTATTATCAACTCCACCTAGTGTTGCAGAATTCAATTAAGTTTTGATGGAAAATCAAACAGTTCATCACACCCCCCCCCCCACACACACACATCCACCCTTATACACACCCAAATTAAGTTTTGATGGAAAATCAAACAATTCCTCCCCCCCCCCCCCCCCACACACACAACCACCCTTATACACACCCATACCCACACACACACATACCACTACACACTCGTTCACACACACTTCTAGACACTCATTCACACACACGCCCCTAGACACACACCAAGACAAACTCATTCAAACATGTACCACACACACACACACCCCCATTCTCACACATAAACACAGACCCTAACTGTCCAATAATGAGACTACTGGTCTCAAACGTTCCCGCGCATAATGGGAGCTAATAATTCTGTTTTAAGAGCATTTATTCTTTCATTCGTTCCCTTAGTTGGCTTTTGCGTTCTCGCCCTTATTTGAATAAACACTAAAAAATTAGTGGCTCACTGTACACATATATGATAGAACAACCATCCTTTTCAATCGTGATCATTAAGGCAAAGAATATCTCATAAATCCCTTGGCCAGTAGGCATTCATAATATAAACAATCCCAATAGACTCCAAAGTCAATAGTCCAAACTCTAAAGTCTATAGACCATGCTCCGTAGAACATAATACATTGTTCATAGCCCAAACTCTGAAGTCCATAGTTCATTAACTATAGTCCATAGTCCATACTGTATAGTCCATACTCTATTATCCATAGTCCATACTCGATGGTACTTTGTCCATACTCCATAGTTAATACTCCATAGTCATTACTCCATAGTTCATAGTCTATAATCCTTAGTCCATACTCTGTAGTCCATACTCTATAGTCCATAGTCCATTATCCATAGTCCATGGTCTATTCACCATACTCTATACTCCTTAGTCCATGCTCTATTGTACATAGTTCATACCCTATAGTCCTAAGTCCATATTCCATAGTCCTTAGTCCATACTTCATAGGCCATAATCTATAGTCCATGGTCAATATTTTATAGTCCGTAGTCCATACTCTATACTCCATAGTCTATAGTCGATAGTCCATACTCTATAGTCCATAGCCTATACTCTCTAGTCCATATTCCATATTATAAAGTCCATAATCCATACTCTTTAGTGTCATTTGATGTACTAATGCACGTATAGGCTCTGTATAAATTTAGATATTCACGTATGTTTTATTAATGGATTAAATTAAGTGTTATTTAATGTATCTTAAGTATAAAATTCTTTTTCTTCTTTATATTTTTTTATCATTTAATATATTGATTTACTTTATTAAATTATGTATGGATTTATTAATTAATTTATGTATTAATTTTATAGTAAATTAAGTATTATTTCCTGTATGTAAGCATTCTTTTATGCATTGATTAATGTAAGCATTTATGTATTTACTTATGTATTACTTTAAATTTTTTTAAAGCTCTAGCTTACATATGAACATTTCTATGGAGTGCAACGTAACAATGAAAGATGCTCACCAACTTTACAGTGTGTCATGGTAAAAACAAAATATCTCATCAACCGTGGAGTGTGTTATGGTAAAGACAAAAGATACCAACTGTGGAGTCTGTCATAGTAAAGACAAAAGATACCAACTGTGGAGTGTGTCATGGTTAAGACATGAGATACAAACTGTGGAGTGTATCATGGTAAAGACAAAAGATACCAATTGTGGAGTGTATCTTGGTAATGACAAAAGAAACCAACTGTGGAGTGTGTCATAGTAAAGATACAACATATCAACTGTGGAGTCTGTCATAGTAAAGAAAAAAGATACCAACTGTGGAGTGTGTCATGGTTAAGACATGAGATACCAACTGTCGAGTGTATCATAGTAAAGACAAAAGATACCAAATGTGGAGTGTGTCTTGTAATGACAAAAGATACCAAATGTGGAGTGTGTCTTGGTAATGACAAAAGATACCAAATGTGGAGTGTGTCTTGATAATGACAAAAGATACCAAATGTGGAGTGGGTCTTGGTAATGACAAACTGTGGAGTGTGTCATGGTTAAGACATGAGATACCAACTGTGGAGTGTGTCACGGTTAGGATTAAATGAACTCACCAACTGTGGAGTGTGTCACGGTTAGGATTAAATGAACTCACCAACTGTGGAGTGTGTCACGGTTAGGATTAAATGAACTCACCAACTGTGGAGTGTGTCACGGTTAGGATTTAATGAACTCACCAACTGTGGAGTGTGTCACGGTTAGGATTTAATGAACTCACCAACTGTGGAGTGTGTCACGGTTAGGATTTAATGAACTCACCAACTGTGGAGTGTGTCACGGTTAGGATTAAATGAACTCACCAACTGTGGAGTGTGTCACGGTTAGGATTAAATGAACTCACCAACTGTGGAGTGGGTCACGGTTAGGATTAAATGAACTCACCAACTGTGGAGTGGGTCACGGTTAGGATTAAATGAACTCACCAACTGTGGAGTGTGTCACGGTTAGGATTAAATGAACTCACCAACTGTGGAGTGGGTCACGGTTAGGATTAAATGAACTCACCAACTGTGAAGTGTGTCAAGGTTAGGATTAAATGAACTCACCAACTGTGGAGTGTGTCATGGTTAGGATTGAATGAACTCACCAACTGTGGAGTGTGTCACGGTTAGGATTAAATAAACTCACCAAATGTAGAGTGGGTCACGGTTAGGATTAAATGAACTCACCAAATGTGATGGATCCTGTTTTCTGCTTGCAGAAAGGTTTGATTTTCTTATAACATATTATCTCTGCTCAAATGATTTGATTTTCTTATAACATATTAACTCTGCTCAAATGATTTGATTTTCTTATAACATATTATCTCTGGTCAAATGATTTGATTTTCTTATAACATATTATCTCTGCTCAAATGATTTGATTTTCTTATAACATATTATCTCTGCTCAAATGATAAGGTTTTCTTAAAAAATAACAATCAATGCCAAGGCTCCTCAAGCTTTTAAAACAAAAAGGGTGATTGGAAGGGCCTGCGAGATTGTTTTGGGCCAATTTAAGTCTTATAAGAATATGAACGATTTCCCGTGTCAACCGAATATATTCTGTATTGCAATCAACAGGAAGGCATCAGGCATATATTAGAATCGTATTTGTAAACATTCTACACGGAAGGCACTGAATATCTGAGCATTATATTGTTTGCAGTGCAGTCAAAAGGAAGACATGAACAATAATTATTTTATGATTTGTAGAGCACAAACAGGGAGGACATATCATATATAATTATAATCTTATGTGCAGTGAAAAAATCAGATGAGACATGGAATATAATCTTATCTGCAGTGCAATAAGCAGAGAACACATTGACTATAATCTTATGTATAGTTCACAAAACAGGGAAGAACCATAATATCAGGTCTATTTGAATTTGAATTAGCATTTTATATTGTGGCCGGGAGGATTGGGTGGGGGGGGGGCTGGGGGGGGGTGGGGGTTGTCCCTGGAAATATGTTTTGAAATCAAGAGTCAGATGAGGGAGAAAACAAAAACATCTAGATTTACATCATGGCTGTTTCTACATTGTGTCTTTTTTTGGGTGTAAAATTCGATTTCCAAACTCTGTAATCTAAAGACTTGTGTCAGTAAAATGAGAAATAGTTAATACAAACAAAGAAATAACAGCATAGTTACCATGGTTACCTTTTCATAAATTGTTTTAGAACTCTCCACAGTAAAATTCAAGTTATTTTCTTTTCTTTTGTTTTGATGTTCATTTATTTTGTTTTGATGTTCATTTATTTTGTTTTGATGTTCATTTATTTTGTT